>JBCFXI010000703.1:0-117151 GCA_038496175.1 Ampulex compressa
TATATATATGTCGACTAAGAGTGGCAGGTTGTACGGAGTACTTTAAAATGATGAACGTTCAAGGTCTGCAAGCGCAACGGTTCGGTAAATAAATAAAGTTTTTAATCTTCCAAAGTAAACCAAGCCGCAGAAGCGATCGAGAGTTTTCGCGATTTTCTTAAGATGTACCACAGTGCGCGGAAGGTCAACGTTTGTTTCATGCAGAGATTATACCGACATTTTAATCACAGTCACCGCAAATAACTATGCGTTAATTAAAAGTTATGAGCTCATATCGAATACGTCGAGTATCGAGTTTCGAGATCCATAAATACAGAAGATTCATAGGCCAGCGGATAGTCCGCGATGTCGTTCATTTTCTGGTCTTCAGAAACGATCAACAATTTTCATTCGCTTATACTTACAGCACAAACATTTTTCTCGATAAACAAGATTATTATTTTATATCGTTCCACATGCAAGTATCGTCGCAATTCTTCCCGCCAAAAGCCTCAAATCGCAAGAGGGTGAATTTGATTAACAAATAAATAAGTTCCACGAACAAATCCGATTGCCAAAGGCGGGAAATTCCAATCGCGGAAAAATAACTTCGCATCGCAAAGGGATAAATAGGATTGAAAAAGGGTGGAAATTCATGCGCAAAGGAAATAAAGTTCAAAGCCTCCATCCGAAGTTCGCGCAGTGGCAATGGCAATTCGCAGGCAGCGAAGTCGTCGCGAGGAGGAAATCGAGGGCTTGTCAGGCGCAGAGCCGCGCCCTTTTCGAGGCGGATTTCGAGACGGATCTCGAGTCATTTCTCCGACCTCCTTTTCCGGCCCGCGAGGAACGAACGCAGAATTTGTCTAGCGAAAAATTGGCAAACGTTATAGCGCGCTCGCGAATCGATCCGACGAATCGACGTGATTTACTCGAGGCACGTCAGCCGTCGCGGGCTCTGTGTTTAACCGCGTCGTTCGATTTGCTCTGCGGTCGCCACCCCCCAACCCCTTTTTCGGCCGCCGATTCGGCTGTCCACCTCGTTTCGCCAGGGTAAATAAGAAAACACCGCTGGCCTTCCGCGCTGATCGGAATCGATTACATCGAGAAGCCCGTTTCTGTGGCCACTCAAATCGTTTCGTTCAGCGATACTCGCGACGTGGAGGAATTGGTTTGTGATTATGGATTAAAGGAGAAAGTGGGTTAGTATTATTTTCTGCAGGAATGATCGTTGGATTTAATTATGTAGAGTTTTGTGGGCACACAAGTTGTGTCGTTGCGCAATACTGGCGATGGGGAGGATTTGGTTTGTGATTATGGATTAAAGGAGAAAGTGGGTTAGTATTATTTTCTGCAGGAATGATCGTTGGATTTAATTTTGTAGAGTTTTGTGGGCACACAAATTGTGTCGTTCAGCGATACTCGCGACGTGGAGGAACTGGTTTGTGATTATGGATTAAAGGAGAAAGTGGGTTAGTATTATTTTGTGCAGGAATGATTGGACGTAATTATGTAGAGTTTTGTGGGTACTCGAATTGTTTCCTTGAGCAATACTCGCGATGGGGAGCAATTGGTTTGTGGCCATGGATTAAAGGAGAAAGTGCGTTAGTATTATCGAAGAAGCGACCTTTTTTGTGTCGACCTTAATTATGATTAAAGGTATGCAAATTTTGTGCTAGAATGATCATTGGACTTAATTGTGTAGAGTTTTGAGACCACTGAAATTGTGTCGTTGAGCAATACTCGCAACGAGGAGGAATTGTTTTGTGGCCATGAATCGAAGGAGAGAATGCATTAGTGTTATTACAGAAGCGACCTGTTTTGCATTGACTACAATTACGATTAAAGACATGCAGGTTTCGTGCTAGAACGATCGTCGGGCTCGATTATATCGAGAAACCCGTTTCTGCGGGCACACGAATCGTCTCATTGAGCGATACTGGCGATGAGAAGAAATTGCGTTTCGTGGTTTCGAGCTAAATACGAGGACAAAGTAGTATTATCGAGGACGCGACCTTTTCCATACTGCTTTTAATCAGGCCAAAACCCATGCGATCCTGTGGTTCCAGCGGAATAAACGTACAAACAAGGATTATTGAAGAAGTGGCTTTTCCTACATCGGTTTTAATTACGCCGAGGCACGTGCACGCTCTCCGCATGAAATTCATCGACGCCAGCTGGACTTGATTACATCGAGAAACCATCCGCATGGCCAGCAAAATTGTTTTGCCGAGTGACCCTCGCGACGGGAAGGAATTGCGTTCTGTGGTTCCAAGCAAAATAAACCCGCGAACCACTCTTACCGAAAACAACGTTTTCCGCATCGCTTTCAACTACCTGAAAACGCACAGAACCCTTTCTCGCGTGACAAAATATGGGATAAATTAATATTCGATATAGGCGTTGAAGTGAATATCGAACCGAGTAATCGAAAATAACTTCGAGGGCGAAGGAGTAGCGCTTTATTCCACGAAGAAAGATCCAATCTCTCCGAAGAGCACCAAAGTGATTTTCACGCCTAACGCACGTAAGACTGCACGAGAGTCGAGCCTCGAGTATTCCCAGAAGGGTTGATATCTCGAGGAAATATAGTATACGGAAGGTTGTGAAAGCAGGAGGGTTAACGCGTTTCCTCAGCATCTTCCTTTCAGCATTATTCCCTCCGCCACTGTGACTTTCGCGCTGCACCGCCAGTTAACACCCTTGAATCGCAATATCGTGTGAGACTCGTAACAGAATTTGCTCTGGCAACTTAGGAATGGGAGTCAGAATTATGGATGTGCAAATACCCGCGCAATCGAGGTATAAGACTTATTCTTTAAAATGGTATAGTACTGATTTAAAGAAAAAGTGAACCGTATCTTCTCGTCTTTCGTATTTGAAAAGCTTTCCATCGCAATAGCAAATTTATGATGATCTTAGGATACAAAAGGATAGATCCACCTACGTAATTTAAGGTTTAGAAAGGCTTTGGAATGTGCCGACCTGGAGGAAAAGCAATCACGATCGGTATTTCAAGAATCGAAAAAGAGGTGGAGATAAGATTTTATCGTTCACCTCTGATGCTTTAACGGCTCGACTTCTTAACAGGATTCCTTATCGGCACTCAACTGCCGCCACAATGGTGAAATCATGGTGGTCCTTGGCTGCAGGGGGATTAGTATACGTGGCTTAATAAAATTCGAAAGTGTTCTCCGTACAATAAAATTTAAAAGCGTTTCCCGTACAATAAAATTTATAACGCGCTGACCAGATGACAGATCGATTACGGTCGGTAGTTGAAAGGCGACGGAAGGAATAAGACTTTATCGTTGACCTCGGATACCTTAACAGCTCGGCCATTTAACAAGGTTCCTTATCGACGCTCAACCGCCGCCTCAATTACAGTCTTAAACCACAAAAAGCCTAATACACGTATCACAATAATATTTAAAAGTATTCCTCGTAGGATCAAATATCCACGATGCCGACCAAACGATGGATCGATCACGGTTGGCAATTCAGAGGCGACGGAAGGAATGAGACTTTATTGTTGACCTCGGATACTTACCACAGCATGGCCGTTTGACAGGGTCCCTTATCGGCACTCAACTGCCGCCACAATGGTGAATTCATGGTGGTCTTAGGGTGCAGGGGGATTATCTGGCCGCGGCAGGCGGCGCTCGACTGCCCTCGGCCATGTGCCACGGAAGCGTCCGTTAATGACAATGGAATTATCAGCGGGGCCCCTTGATGGCGGCCCGTAATGATCCATAACGTTATTTCCAGGGGTGGTTTAACGACATTATGTCTATCAAAATTCTAAGGCCGATTAAATTAGCTTATCCCGCCGATTAAGCAGCACTTTGGCGGAAACTTTACCGCTCCTGGAACGACTGAGGTAATCGCAAAGGTCGCTCACTGACTCTGCGCGATCCCCTGGATCCTCCCTTATTTCGAAGGAAGGGCGTGAGTATAAGGCGTTGAGGAGGTACGAATTAACGCGATGCCCTACGCGGAAGGTTTTGAATACGATTCTATTGCATCTTATTCGGTGCGATTCGAAGGCTTGTAAGTATTTGAGCGTATATTTTTTCTATGGAACGGTACGTATTGGGTTATATATCGTGGAAGCATCGGTTATGTTGGATCTTTCGATATTCGGTTGCAATCGGTACTTTGTAATCGTGTGACTTGAAATTGGAGAGAAAATCACCTTAAGAATCGATCGTCTTGATAGAAATTTATATCGTGGCTCGCAACCGATTGCTTAGAAAATATTTCATTGCATAGTGAGTAGGAATATATATGTACACGTCTATGTAGATATACGTGGTACATAAAATGAGAGTTCATCGATTTTCGCCACTTTCGCGTAATTAATCGATCGTTTAAACGAGCGCGTCATATTTCTCCCGTCATCGCTGGATCGTGATTTGCACGAGCCGATCTCGCATTCGCGATGTCCATAAGGTAATCCTGAAGACGAGTACGACACGAACATTATGAAGCGATGATCCTTCGAAATGACGTTGATACCGTCCATGCGTAATTTCTCGTTCGCATCAAAAACTGCGAGAGGCGATAAAGTTTGTTGGTGACGAGCAGCGCCAGGACGTGGATTAATTAACGAGCAGATGGATGGCGTATGAAGAGGAGAAGATTGGAATCCTGGTGGGTAACAATGAGTGGTGGAATATCTCGAAAAATCCACCAGCTCGCGTGCATAATACCTCGTAGGCAAAGACTGTGCGCTGCGATCTATAATCGCGCTTTGGTACTCTGCCGGATTATTGATACTAAATTGAGCGGACCGAAGCTAATCCTTGTTATCTCGAATTAATTCGTTGCAAAAATAAAGTTTTCACTACGCATTTGCCTACGAATTTTCCAAAAATGGATGGAACTCGAGTAAAACATCGGATAGCATCGAGTAGAGATGTAAAGCGGATGGAAATTCTGGAATTTCAAATAATTCATCGTGCGTTCGCCGGTCGATTTAATAGATTGTTAATTCATTCTATGAGAGCGGAATAAAAAATCCCGCGGAAACAAAGCGAAAGTTAACGAAAACTGTTAATTCCTGAAAATCGAGATCATAATTGGTCCTGCGCGCGTTAGCTGGTTTAACGAACTAACGAATTAAATACATAGAACTCGAGTAAAAAATCCAATAGAAAAAAAAATGAGATTTAACGGGTACGCGGGATGAAAATCCTGAAGTTCTAAACTGTAACTCATTTTACGTATGTTCCCGGATTTAGCATCAGAATCGGGAGCGAGGTTAGTGAAACTTGCGCAAAAAAGAGGGAGACTAACGGAACCAAAACGAGATTTAACATAAGCCTCGCGCTAAAATTCCAGATGCAAAATTGAAATTCATTTGGTGTATTTTGACCGACTTGCCAACAGAATCGGGAACGAGGTAATCGCAATGCAAATCAAAGGACTAATGGAACCATAGCGAGATTCCACGCAAACATCCTATCACAATTTTGGAATTACGTTAAAAACTTTCGGGTTTTCCGCGTCCAAATTACCTCAACTAATCGTTTTACACACGTTGGTAGATATTTCGTTAATGGAAAATATGTAAAAGCAAGTGTCAAGTATTTAACGTTGAATGCTTCGTAACGGCACCACGAAGAAATTCAAGGTTATATAAAATACGCGATCCTTAACATCGATGGCAAAAGGTGTGACAACGGCTACCAATAATATTCATAACAGTTATAAAGTACTTTATCAAATTGTTGGCAATCGTAACATTAAGAAATAAAACCACTTTACGACCATTAAGATACTCAGACTAAAACATTCGCACTGAATTTTAAACAAACCCTCGAATACAGTTAGGTTTCTGGATTTCACTTTCCACATTATTATATTATGAGACACAGTGCGATGTACAGCGACTCGTACAACGTTGCAAACATCGATGCGTACCTCGAGAGAAGTAAAAAGCTAAATATACCTCTCCCACGCCAAATCACCTCGGTGGTTCGTGCCAAAAATCAAATAGAAAAGAGGATCGCAGGGGGGCGAACGCGAATTTCTCCATCGAACCTTGCAAAAACTGGCCTGACGTCGGTTTATCCGCCTCTTAAATCTCGAACAGGGCGGAAAACGCGGTTGTATATTAACTTTTTCATTCCCACCGCCCCCTTCAGCCCCCAAATCCCATTTGGGATCGTCCAGGAAGGCTGACCCTTGCTAAACAGATCCAATACCATCTGACGTTTCCTTCGCTAAAAGCGCCGCCGTATTTTCGTTCCTCCCGCTTGCGGTTAACCGAAGGGCCATGCTGGCTCCAGGAATTTATTCGATACACCCAGAGGTAATCAAAGATTAACAGGATTCTTATGATCCCCTTAAAGTATCTCTACGAAAATTGACAAGCTTAGCAATGTCCTTACGTAGTATGTACATTGGTACTGTAAAAACCGAGAGCTTCGCGCTGCGCGTATTTAGGTTGCGAGTGATTAACAAGTTGCAAGATTAACGAGTTCTCCTTGTCCCCTTAGCGTATCCACACTAGTGTTTACGAACTTCGCGATGTCCTTACGTAGTATTTGAGTATTGCGGAAAGCAAAGTTTCCATGTATATATTTAGGATATGAGCACGTCCAATTTTTTATTTTATTCCTTTAATAAAGTGAATGAGCATGCAAGACCGTTTTTTTCCTGGAAAAAGTAACGAGAAATAGAATCATCCGCCACCTCATTCTGCGATTTGTGTTATTTGGTTTTTTATGAACTTTTTTATGAACCAGAATTCTCAACGAAGGGCGGATTCTCGTAAGTCTCGTTGATCCGCAAGTCTTTTGAATCTGCGAACCTTTCGGCGGCCGACATTCCACTTTCTCGCTCGCGTATAAACGGCCCTTGAGATTCTTGCGATAAACGTCGAACCTGCTACCATAAAGGGCTCCAATGTCCCGTGAAATGGCCACGAACCGATCTACGATATTCCACGGGCAGACGTTCGCAGGTTACCGAAAATCATGCCGAGATTTACGGCAGTGTCCCTCTAAAAGCGGAACCCTTCGATTCCTTCCCGGTACTTTGGTCCCGCTGCCAAATTTTTTAATATTCTGTAACGTTAATACTGTCGAATCACAATTGGCGATAATTGTTGCCAAATTTTTGAACATTTTGTAACGTTAATACCATAGAGTCAAAGTTTGCTAAAATTGTTGCCAAATTTTTTAACGTTCCGTAACGTTAATACTATCGAATCAGAATTTGCAAAAATTGTTGCCAAATTTTTCGACATTCTGTAACGTTAATACCATCGAATCAAACGAGAGCTGGTGAGTCATTTCTTGCAAAAATTCGCTCAAGTTAAAATTTGTATATTTCTTACGATCTTTCGTAACTTTCTTGCGGCATGTAAAGGATTCCAGCGATCTTGATACGATGGATTATTCTTTTCTTCAAAAAATCAAGAATCAAGAATCGGTTAAAAAATTCGATGAAAAAATTCAATACAAAATTCAGTGGAATCTCAAGGATGCGCGACGGAAAAAACCGATCCATCCAAGGGACAAAGGACAAGAATCTATCGCTCGCGCTCGAACGAAGCTCGTAACGAGGCAAAAATTCCGACATTCACCGAAGTCGAAACGAAGTCGGGCGACGAGAACGCGGGGCGAGAATTACACGGTCGGTGAATGCTCCAAGCATCGTCGTGTTTCTTTTATTTTTCAGCCCCGCGCACCCGCAGCCGCTAACCCTAATTACTTCCTCGATGAGGGCTCGCGTGCCTCCAAAATTTATTTTTGATCTTAGCCCTGAGTGGCCCTCGTCCAGAACGAAACCGACGAAGTAACGGCGCGGCCTCGAAACTTCATTTTTTATCTCGCCCTTAAGAGCCACTTTGCCGAGAACGAAGCGATTCCAGAGCGTTTCAGTTATTTAGCCGGAGTTTTTTATAAGTTTTCATATATGTTCGTCTGCCCGTTAGACGATTTGGCGTTCTCGTACTAGGATTATAGCGATTTTAGTTTTTCACTGGATTTTATCGCTTTCATGTGAGAACCAATTATTTGAAGTACTATTATTCGATGTGTTTGCGTAGAAGATGGAGCGTCCTGGGCTTGGGAATTTTTTTTATAAGAAATTACAGGATTAATCTGTCAATAGAAAGTGAGGATACGTGCGCATTTCTTTATGATTTTAGTATAATAGAGGTAGTATAATCTGTATTCGCGAGTGTAAGTAAATTGATGTAAATCGACGTGAAAAGAAAAATACGCGTGTACCAAATTGCGCGAAATGATTAAGTCGTATCAACGATCTATGGATATCGTACTCCTAACTTCCTTGCTCTTTGTCCGTTTAAGAATAATCCGTGATTCTTGGTTTGACCGAGTACCCATTAGCACACTTTATATTTCAATTCCCCCCACTGGTTTCACGCAGTTAGAATTTCAGTCGATCACATCGACATATTTCTGTGGAATAATAATAATTTTAACCACCGGTGCGTGGGTCGAATATCCAAGTGGTTACCGAATTATGAATTAAAGAAAACTAATATCGGAAAAATTGTAAAGTTTAAGCCCCTGAATTACACCATATAAAGAAAAATGGCGTAGAAAAAGATCAAACACTAAGGTAACTCGATCGAGTAATACTGTTTACAATCTTTTCGATATTAATTTCTCGTATTATACAGGTTTCTCCTTCAAAATTGACCTTATCGTTCCGCATCTGTCTTTCTAAATTAATAAACTCGCGTATCTCCCACACTAATGACGGTCAACTTTCACGCTTGATTTTGGCGTCTCTTTCACGAGTCGCGGTGAATCTACTTGTCTCTTGGTATTAACGAGCCCGTGCATCCTCGCCATAGAGGGTTAACGAAGCCCATGAAGGGTCGTTCGTCCTCCGCATGCTTCGACCGCGGCTCGTTAGCCGGATTTATCGAAGGAACAATACTCCGCGCTGGCCGAAGAACGCATAAAGCCGACGAGCGCGGAAAACAGGCGTCGTGCGTCTAATGGCACTGGACAGACGCAAAACGGGGACGTGGAAAATTCCACTGGTGTCCAGTGCCGTGTAACAACGCTATCTAGCTTCCGAAAGGAAAGTCCTCCCTTCGTTATTTCATTTCCCTTTGCCCCTCCCCAATGTTGCGCGAAAGCAGTAGGAGCTAAAAGAGTTAGGAGATAAGAGGAAAAAAGGTGTTCTTTTTTTCCAGGTTGGCGGATAAAAAAATACAGGGTATTCCGGATAAATGTACTGGGTATTTATTTGCCTATTAACGCTAAACGTACCAGCCACTTTTCAGACATATTTAGATGCACCAAATCTATTCCTAAAGAAAACAAGGACGAAAGAAAATGACGATAGTTTTATTTATTGATTTATACGCTGCAATAATATGATGGAGAATCTCAGAAGTGACCTCGTCTAAAAATTCTACAATTTTTCAAAGATATCACTGACCAATCATTTTGATCGATTTGGTGGGTTTAGTGTTAATGATAATTCTGAATACACAGAAATAAGGAAATTAGACTAGGAAGTAGGACACGTTTTCTGTGATGCGATTGAGTTTACTAGAATTTATCTCAGTAGACCTCTATTAATAAATACCAAATGCGCAACTAAATGTATGACCAATGGCCTGTCAAGAGGCGAGTATATTTTTTTGGGATGGCCCGTGTATATCGGTCAATATGTTGACAAGAAGAGGTAAATATGCATGTCGCATCGAGAATTTTTTCCTTTTTTTGAAATACGCTAAATTGGTCATCATTGACCGATACCACCGAACTCAATTAAATACTTGAAATATGGACACAATAACGTTTATTACGCGTTACGCGTAATTGTAAATTTTAGAATATCGAAATAAAATATTGAAACAAAGTTAGGATAATATTGAAATACAATTAACTTAAGTATAATTAATGTTAGAGGCGAAATCGACCAAACATGATCAGCGGTTAACGCGTTAATTCGTTTTTTTTTTCACAATGTTGCGTGCCAACGGTAAACTGGCTTACGAAATAAAAACTGCAGTTTTATCGTTCGATTTTTTCCCCTCCCTCAATGTTGCGCGAAAGCAATATGCAAGTTATGGAACGAAAACCGGGGTTTCATTAACCGATTTTATGCCCCAATCATGCGTGGCGGCGATATGTAGCTCGCGAAGTGAAAATTGTAACTCCAATATGTGGTTCCTCACTGCAATGTTGTCTGGCAACAATATGCGGCTCGCGTGTTTCCTCGAAAACCAATGAATGGCACCGCTTTGTTGACCCTTTTTTGTTCAAACTTGTATCGCGCTATACTAATTTACTCGTACTCCCCCTTTACCTCCCTACGATTAACATTACAGATTGTTTAGACGATGAAACGTATCGTTTCTCTTTGTGTCTATCCGGTGAATATACACTACTACATTTCTCGTCGTTCATTAAATTTCCGTCAAAATACGCACGTAAAATATTACAGAGGGAATTGCAGTGGCGAGGTAGATTCACAGTTTCCAAGTACTGCTCTGTAATTTTTTATCTTCCATCTTTTACGCTCGCACAATTAATTGCTTTTATCGATGGACCCCGAACGTTGCAATTAATAATATTTTTTTTCCACGAGTCATTAGAGCCAACCAGATTTCCGCCTGACAAAATTCAACGTACGTATTTCTCCATCGCGAAAGTCAAATATTCAATATTTCCCGACGCAAAATCGGGCAAAATTTGCGGACGCAAAAATTCCCTTTGGTCGTTCGACAGGATTACATAAATTCGCCTTTCATTAATGGCCCTTATCGGTCGAACCACAATTTTCCTGTATGTATGTAAAAAAAAAGAAGTATAAAATACTATCTTCCTTAGGAGCCCTCTATACAATGCTGATTATCTTCGATACGGTCCTTTTACACAGTACTCGTTATCCTTAACCAGGTCTGCTCTGCATCAAAGAGAACGCGCGTGCGTCTGGTCGTCGGCCGCGAGAATAAAAAGGGGCGGATGGTGCGCGAAGATAAATGGAATAAATGAAATAAATGGAATAAAGGGGATAAATGGTAATTTGGACTCACCGGTTGGGCTTGGCGTGAGCTCCTGCATCCCTATTTTGACATGGATGTCATATTTCTGGAAGAGTCCCAGCCTCGGCGCCCGCGAACTTCTCTGAAGCGTGTTGATGGCCCTGGCTATGGCTTTCGTGTAATCCCTCACCCCGAAGGATTTGTACGGCACCATCATGCCCACCTGTTACACGGGTCAATCACGGTGAGAAATGAAACGACCCTTAACTGTCATAAATTACGGGCAGGTTGTCAACGCAGGAGAGCAATACGCTATAAATCAGACGCATTATCTCGACGTTATTACCAGCTTTGCAATCCTATCTCGTCCTTTTGCGATTTACATTTAGGTTTTGACGAATCACCTTCGCTATCTTGCGATTCAAGTTTTTTTTTGACAAGAACATCTCTATCCGAGGTCAAGTTTATGATGCGAGAATTCGATTGCATATGTGAGATAGTGGGTAAACGTGGCGCAATGTAAGATAACGTGAAATTGGGGAAAATGCTTATTTATTATAAAGAATATATATGACATATACAAATTTATCTGTCAGATTGGCAGGAAAGTAATTTCTATTTTGCGGTGGAAAATAAAATGTATTTTTATACAAAGGATAAGGTTTAATCGGCGATATATTTTCCGTTTTGCTCGATAAAATTTTGCCATCTTTTCGGACGATTTCGTGATTCCACGCTCATCAAATTTCGAAAGTTCTTTACAAAACCGTCAGCGCTATCTATGCTTTGAAACCCAAAAATACTTCCTTGCCGACAGAGTATAATAGTTCTCCTACTGCTGTGCTTGAGATTTAACTTTGTGTAAATATTCGTGCAATAATTATTGCAATCTGCGAGAGTAATAGGTGCAACGGTACGATTAACAACATCGAGCATATGTTCGCTGTTTGAGGATTTAATCAAAACATTCCTCGTGGGAAATTCAATTTTTGAAAACGCTTCTCCGATAAAATAAAAAAAACTTGATTCCCCAGAAGGTAAATTTGATTTATACGAGGATAAATCTGATTTTCAAAAGGGATGAATTTAAATAACAAAATGGCGAATTTGGAGCGCGAAACGCGTCGAAGATGCCGAATTAGAATTGGCCTTGTAAAGTCCATGTTTGCACGAGACTTTGTCGATGCGTTGAATGCGAGCAGAAGAGCGACGCTCGCGTTTCATTGCTCGACGAATCGATCTGCTTGGCACCTGTTGCGCGGATCGATCCTCGCCAATGAACAGCGAGTTACATTACGGCCAGCCCAAACAGAAATCGAATTTCTGCCCTCCGAGAGCCGGCATTATCTTCGCGCGAACTCCTTCGAGACAAGCGGCAAATAAGGATCCGATACGGTTTCGCATCAGTCGCTACTTCATTACTTTTTGCTCTCTAACTCTTATCGTTCTTTGTCATTGGAATTCGTCGATCGCATAGATTCATGGAAATTTCTTAACAGAATTTTTGGTCGAAGAGATTTGTAAGAGCTAGATGATTCGATAAGGATTCTTACTTGATGAGTTCTTGTTTGTTATTTAGGGAAGCGAGCAAATTCTTTAGATCGATTTTTCGTTGCAGAAATTCGCGAGAATTGGATGATTTGAGTAAAAGAATCGAGCATCAAGGACTTGTTCTTATATGATGTGGTCTCGAATCGGTTCCTCAGTAATTCGTGGAAATATTTGAGAATAATGTTTAATCGGACATTCTTGGCGAGCAGTCGAATAATTCGAGCAAACGAATCAAGTTAATAGAAATACTTCCGATACTTTACGAGGAGATCTCAAACCTTCAGCGACGAAGGATGTAAATTGCATTTAAATCGCTTCAAGAAAGAGGAGAGTTTGCTTTAAATTGGAATTATTAATATCGACAGATAGCCCTCGACGAGCGATTTTCTGACGAAACGGAAATTTGCGCTTTCGTTTCTTTTTTTAACAATACCAAAATTACGATATATTAAACAAGATTTTAAATATCCACAACATAAAAGGGCAAATACAACGTATCGAGAATTGAAATCTGGAAGCGTCGAGGAATTAATTATTTTTTGTAGATAAAAACATTGCTAAAATGTTTCGTACCCCAATTATCACACATGTGCAGTCAGTTTTAGGAACTGCGTTAGTTTTTATTAAGAATCGATGCACTCAAAAATATATAACGGAATTACTCTCGTAATTTCCAACGTATCCATTCTTATCGTACAACATAATCCATTGATACATACTGGTCGAAAATGAGCGTAAGATGGCAATATTTTATCCTGCTCATTCGTACTTTGAAATTGGAGAATTTTGCAAAGTTCGCTTTAAGTGGTCGAATCACGGTTGGCAGTTATAACACACGTTCCAACTACGCGATGACGCTCAATTACTCCAAACGCTTCGTAGAACAACTCTAATACTTTCTAAGTGCCTCGCAAAGTTTCCACATTTGCGACTTCGCAAAGGTCGAACGAACCGCTGTTATTTTTCTCATCGTGCAATATCTTCGTTCGCTAATGATTTCGTTTTCATCGGTGTCTATATAGATTATATACCCCTGTGAATGCTACACAACAGAGTGATAATGAAGCAAGAATAATCTTCTCAGTGGTAAATAAAACTTTACTTAACAATTACTTTCAACCACTTGGTATCGAACAGAAACTAACGATGTCCAACTATGTTGTTTTGTGCGGTTTATCACGAGGTAAAACCTTACGCGAAATAAGTAATATTTCTGGTCTTATTTTTACAAAGCAAACCTAGAGCTAATTCAAATCATCCAAGAATCAAATGGTTTTACTTGCTTCTTTGGGAAAATTAAATCGTTATTTCCAGGAAAATTAAGTACATCAGAAATCCCATTTATTACACGATGTACTTTAAATATTTCTACTGGCACATTGATAAATCATTTAAACAAGGACACGCATAAAATGATTATCGCATTACGAATATTGCTTCATATTTCTACGCGTCTTTATCCATAATGCGCATTATAATCAATGCGATACGCTAATTATTTAGACAGAGCAAAGTTCGTTATTCGAAATCGGCACTTTTTCCATCTCCCTTTATCCCCAAAGATTCGAAACATCCCCGTCGAAACACCCTATATAGATCGTTCACGGGCATCGCTTCCGGAATTTCAGCAGCCGACAATGCGGGCCAGAATTTCTGCTGACACGGGAGTTATGTAACGAGAAGAAGAAGCTAAGAGGCTATAATGGTACTGCGGACAAATGCCTGGCCTCGAATTCCGCAGGCCGAGAGTTCTCCGCTTGCCAATAGTTAGGTGAATCGAATAAACAATAAAACAAGGCGAGTTAAAACGATGTTGGATCGTTTCGAACTTTATCGCACCGAAACATCGTCTAAGTGAGCACCCATACATACATACCCACACTGAACATTTTATATCGATATCTTATTAAGTTCTCGATTTATAACATATCGTGTCCTGATCTGTAAAAACCACTCCACCATTGGAATTTAAATCCGAGTCACTCCAACACAACGGGGTATTTAAATAAAAGTCCATTGGGTTAAGAGCGATTAACCCATTCACTGCCAGACAGACTTGCTCTGGATGCCAATAGCAGGATCAGAGGTAAGTGATCACTTCCCGCTAAATAACAATAAACAATATAAATGGCTTCTAAATAAATCAATAAAATAAAATCAATAAAATAATATATATCAAAATAAATCAATAAAATAAAAAAAAATAAAAAAGTTCGTATACTCAAGAAACATCATTATATACAATTTTCATTCATCCTTTCCATTAATTCCTAACTCAGACGCCAATAAATTTCTTCCCTGAGTAATTTCGATCCATCTAAACTCGTGGTCCAAACTACGGAATATCTCGTAGTTGAAAGTCTCGGTACATACGTATATTACGAGATATCTCGTTGTTGGCAGTGAACGGGTCAAAAGAAAACTGGTCGACCAGCATCACGCCTCCACAGGCTCTGGTGACGGTTGCGAGACGCTGGCAAAAAAATGGTCCTCATCGACGTTCAGCTCACGTCCCGCGGATCCGATGAGCGATAGGCTTTTACGCCTGGGGAATCTCTTCCCATCGCCACGCGTGTGCCTATGGCTTTGCCCCAGTGCTATAGACACCCACGGCTGGCCAGCGGGTGGATAAAGATCAGACTTTATTCAATGAAAAAGTAGTTTTCGCACGGGGTTTCGCGTTGGACACGGATAAGTGGAATATATGGGGGAAGTGGGAGGCGCTGAGGTGGCTATAGAAATAAAGACGGATGTAAGTACGGATGAGATATTAATTTTTGTAGAAGTATATGTATGGATGTAGATGTAGATAATAATAAGCGTGTGGTTATAGAGAATGAGAGGTTCGTTATTATGCGTTGCAACCGTTTTATTAGAATGGTCAAGATAACCGTGATGTTGTATGTATTTATTATACCTAATAATTATTTAATTATAATCATGATAATGTTTAACATTTGCAATGCGAGTGATAAAGGAATATTTTGTAAATCGTGAAATAAAAGAGATCAAGACGATCTCTATTAACGACAGATCAATTGCTTAAAAATACCAGGATGTACAGAGGGGGCTTTTATTTCACCAATGCACTTGGTGCGATGTAATCTTCCAATACGTCGAACGAGAATAAGGAGCGAACAACGAGATGTAAATTTATAAGAAAATCGAATCAAAATTAAATATAAATTCAATCAAAATCGAATAAAATTTATTTAAAAATCTGTATGATTCTTTTTATAAGATGAACACGAAATGATTCGTTCGAATAAGTTGCTTACTCGTTAATCAAGTCCCCGGAATATTAGTTAAGCAACCATTACTTATATGTCGCGTTCGAGTTTGTTAACGTTTGGGTGGTCGTTATGCAGGCTTGCAAAAGGTACGGCAATGGCCAGTAAAACACTGGCCAGCCATCCTAGCTGCGTTCTGCAGCGATATTCCCGACAATTTCCTGGCGCAACTTAATGTTCCAAACGTCGCAAGAACCGCGCACTCCGAGACTACGATAGAACTACGTCGGTTCTTACGGGCAAACGTTAAGCGCCGAAGATCGAGAGTTTTGGAAGTTGACAAGAAGCGAGGAACTGAATCGAAGAGAACCGTTTTCCAAGTGGAACACGACTGACGAGTTGAGCCTCTATGATCCACGGTGACTTTGAAGTCAATTTCCGTTTACTCTGCATAAGAAACAATGTGAAGGGCACGGATTAACCATTGTTAATCTACATATTGTTTAAATATGTATCTATGTACGTAACTTTTAAAAGTGGTATAAGTCCAATTAAAGAAAGGAAAAGCAATTAATTTATGCTAGCTTTAGTTGGAAACAGATGTTACATCCTCGAATATCGGTGTATAAATAAATGGATTTATGTTCCTTCAAAGTATTATTTTTATATGATTAGATATTCTTCTGATCAATATAATTTTTTGTGTACACAAGGTATGAAGAAAAACCACGTCAATTCCTCGAATACTTTATATGTACATATATCGCGCTCAATTTCTCATTCACGCGTTCCACATTAGTGGATAATAATTTCATTGGCAAGTCTCCAAAGTTGCGTCGAAAGTTCGACCTCCAAAATCTTGACCAGCCAGGATAAAAAATCTTCGAGAGCGACAAGGGCCACGGAGCGAAAAATTATTTTTCACTCGCACGGGACGGTCGACGAATGAGCAATATCCAAGAATAAACGGCCGGCACTTTGGTCGCTGCAACGAGCGTCCGTGGCAATAAAAAGGGAGGCCGTAAAGATTCTAGGACTGGCGTCCAGGCTTAAAGCTGGAAATTACTCGGGACTTTATCCCTTTGAGGCTGTGAGCAACGCAATAATCGTTTCTCCTCCTTTGTTCTGCGCTCTCACGCAGCCCTCGCACTCTCGCCGCTCCCTCCCTACGTTTGATTCCTGGTAAATTAAACGAGAAAAAAGCCGAGGTTTGTTTTTCCACGGATAATCCCGGGGCACCGGTCGTTAGCTGCTTTTAATTGCGCCGATTCCGCACCGGCCGCAACGTATTTTCCTTCATCCCACTTATCATTAGATGGATAATGCAAAAATCGCGCTAAATAAATACTCGAACAATCATCATTGGTACCGTTAATTTTACCAATTGATCGAGCCATCCTTTGGTATAGAGGGAGAATTACGATGAATATAGAAACACCGATGGAAGTAATAAATAGAATAAGTAATCATAGGGCAAAATATTCTTCCTATATAAATGATGTTATAAAATCATGCTAAAAATACTGAAGAATAGTACCAGAATGCTGAATTCACAATGATGCCGATCAAATTTCGTGAATTATTTTATACTCGAAATTACATTGCCTCGTTGCAATTTTTAATCGTACATTGGCATTCGTGCGAAATCGCTTTGATCATCGATACGACTTTATCGGATGTGATTTTTCTTAGGGTACATCGTTTCGATCTTGGAGAAGGAAACGGTTTCCGTTAGACGAATTTCTGAAGAAACTTCTCGCATCGGAACTAAACTTGACGCGAAAAATCAGGAGCGTACAGATGTTTTTCGAAAGAAGAAGGAAAGACGCTAGTCACTTGTTTGTAGATTTAAAATGGAGCCGGTTAAAGGGAGAACCAGGAGGATATTGAGACCGATAGCTTCCTCGAAGGCGAAGGAAAAGAACGGCGCGATTATTCTCGGAGGACAAAAGAGGTTCCCCGTGAAATTACTCTGGGGCCGTTATTCTCGGTGCGCACGTATCGCGATAGAGGAGAGTTTCGGTTGAAAAGGTGAGGAATACGCGGAATTGAGTAGCGTAAGAAAGATTTCTTCTTCGAGAAGCAGGGAAGACCGAAAGTCTTATTGGGATTACCATAATATTTGAAGAAAATCGTTCTTGAGCGAAGAAAACGTGGAAAATCCAGCACGATAACTGGAATAACCATCTCGAGGAGTCGAATTCATGTAGGTTCTATGAATTTTTATATCATATATGCCGAAGAAAGTAAAGAGACGCGCAAAATTACGTATTATCACAATTAATTACAAAGACTACAGACGTTCTATT
This sequence comes from Ampulex compressa, assembly GCA_038496175.1. NCBI lineage: Eukaryota > Metazoa > Arthropoda > Insecta > Hymenoptera > Ampulicidae > Ampulex > Ampulex compressa. The sequence goes on from JBCFXI010000703.1 coordinate 18,054, forward strand.
CTTGGCATCGAGGAATATTATTCGTATAAAACTACAGATTATATTTCACTAAAATTGATTACGAGACACAGGTCACCGCTATATTTGTTTTAACATCCACGCCGTTTCCCGCTTTGCTTTATTCTTATAGAGGATTCGATGCAAATGTAGGAAACGTGATGAGAATGCACGGCCTACGACATTTCCAGGACGATTATTCTGTACAGAATTGATCAAATTTCGGGAGCACATATGACCGAATGAGGATTGCGAAAGCACGTAGGAAAGTCGAGGGCAACTACTTTCGTAGCTCCTGGGAGCGATGAATTTTTTATCGCCGTCTGCGAACCTCACGGTCCTTCTGGGAGCGGAGGGATGGAAAGTCGCAGGGGAGACGTGAGGATTCCTCGATAGGAATCTTAAAACACGAGTTAAACTACTAAACGCGTTTATATTCTTTAAAGTTCGAGCTCGCAAGTAGATACTTATTCCCGCGATTAACGGAATTCAAGGATGACAAATGTCTCATAAATTCGGAATTATTCATAAGTACATACTTAAGGAACTAAATTCGCGTTTGAAGTTCGCCTTCTTCGCGAGTGCTCGAAAATGGAGTAAAATCGTTCGAATGCCGCACAAAATATACGAATTCACGCTCCAGCTTTACAGCCCAAAACGATTTCCTCCAATGTTAAACCGAAAATGATTTTCATTAGAATCATCGCTGTTGATTTTCGATTTTATTTTATACTCGCTTTCACCGTTCCTTTCGCAACTTTTAAAAATCCGCATCAGGAAGGTATCTCTTTTACGGCTCATTTTTGTTGACATCGCTTTTCCGATAATGATCCGCTAAATATGACGAATGACCCTGTTCCGAAGGGCGGACAACCGAGAATGGTCGATTTCTATACATTTCTGTCTCGTTGCGAAGTCTCTCTCGATGCATTTATCATTCGACGTGGGCTTTTGGCTCGTTATGCAGTCTCAAAGGATTAACGAAGGTTCAAGCTCGGGATAGACCTCGTTCCGGCAATCCATAGGACGGGATGCGAATGCCAGGAATACCGTGTGCGAGACGGAGATTCTTTCAACGGAATTCTCGTTGCCTCAAAAATTTCCCGACAGTTTTCCTGCCCTCTGCGCGTTTCTTTCCCAAACAAGGTCTTCCCTTTTTTTCGCGGAATTTTTCGGAAACCACCTTCAAAGGAGCGATTTTGTACGGAATATTCGTATAAGCTCCGTCGATTGTTCCAGTAGCAAAAGAACAACGCTGTTTCTTGGTGATACATATACTTACATGCACATAAAAGTATGTATAATATAATATATATTCCTTACATATTTTATACGTATATGTATTTTTTACTGTTCGTCAAGACGAGGACATCTACTTACTTTATATTTATTTATTTTATATTTTATATTATATTTATAACTTTATAAATATGAATAATAACAAAGTTATAATAAAAATAAAATATAAATTTTATATTAACTTTATAACTTTATATTATATTCATTTTTTTGCCTATAAGAACACACTAAGGGTACAGTGCCGTAGTAGATCCTCAGCTCGGACTTCCACGCGCGAGATCCATATTCAAATCCCACTAGTTCCTCCATACGACACACACACCCTAGCCCCGGCGTTTCGGAACCCACCTTAAACGGTCTCTCCTACTCAGAACAACCTTAGCGGTCGGTGTCAAAAATAAACTAAAAAACAAAAATAAAAGAAAAAGGAACACACCACTAATTACCCCCCCCCCTCAAATCAATCCCACAGAATACAACCTTCCCAATCCCCAGGCACCGGCGCCCCACTCACCTTCAGATCCGTGACATTGACGTTATTTCCAACCGACGACTGGGGCGCGTAAGTGAATCTCGGTGACGAGGGAGTGGTCGTCGTGGTGGTCGTCGGGAAGGAGCGTTGCCTCGTCGAATTCGTCAACCTGCCCTCCCCGATGCGCAGTCCAGAATTGCTCCTGCCCTGGCCTATCCCCCTGGAGGCCGTTCCCCTTTCCCCGGCCCCGATCTTGATGCCGCTGCCTCCCCTGGTGACGGTGCCGCTCTGGAGGCTGGCCAGGACCAACAGCGGCGACAGGAGAGCCGTGATCAGCGAGAGGCCCCTCATGCTTCCTGGTGAGGAGCTCGGGAGGAAGGCGCGGCGCACCAGGCGGCGGGGATCGCGCTCGGGGATTCGAGAGGGAGGCTAAGCGCAGCGCGCGAGGGCAATCCTGCTGGACGATCGTTCCAGGGCTGAGCGGGAGCGGCGATCGAGGAGCTCGCTTCCATTCAGGACGGCTGGCGGTTAGTCGATGGCCCGCTGGTCGCGTTGGGAGAGCGTCGATGGTTTTTTCGATGCTCGAGAGGCCTTCATCGCGTGGCCGCGTATCTGGAATGAGAGCAGGGGGATGGGCTGAGTATGTTTTTCTATGTTTGCGCGGCTGTAAACGCGACCCCCTCCGAGGATACAGGTGGAAATTGTATTAGGTTATACGTGCGAGGAGGGTGTGTTCGGGTGTGGGTGGTTATTGTGGCGCGCCCTGGGTCTAAAGGGGGTTTCTCGGGGCGTAGGTGGAAATCGTGTTGTATCGTATGCGTGGACGGGATATCTATGAGTGTGTGTGCGATTTGTGCTGCGTTATATATGTAAATACGGTTTCTTTGAGCACAGGTGGAAATTGTGTTTATACTCGGAGTCGGGTTAGCTAGAAGAGTTTTTCTCCCGTTGTTCTTGATTGTTTATATATGTTTTTCTTTCGAGTAAGGGAATAGGGGTGAATGGGCGTCTCCTTTACTCTCTCTTACACTCTGTTATTGACAAATATAACGTTGATAACGCGGTGATGAGAGTAGAGAAAATGAATATCTCGGAAGTGTTGATACGAAGAAAAACTATTTTTGTTCCGCGCTACGAGATGGATGGACTTACACGCTTGCATACGCGTAATAATTTTCTCGCGTTTGGACCCCAGGGGGATCTTAATCTTTAGAGTGGGAGATCAACCTTTAATAGACGCAGACACATTTTTCGCTTGTATCGACGCAGACACGTGCATCGTTGCTAATTAAATCGTTAATAATCGCTAAATAAATAGCTCTACCCTAACATTGCTTAACACTTCGCGCTCGAGGGCTTCGGAGCAATTTAAAACTTGCCTTCAAACTCGACGACTCTCCTATGGAGACGATACAAATAAAGGATATTCCACTTCTGGTGGCGAAAGATAGTCGCGGCTCTTTTGATTTTCTTTCAACGCGCATATCGTTCATTTATACGCCAATACGATCTTTTCACGGAAATTGCTTCGAGTTGCTGGTAATGTGAATGAAAGAAAACGTCGAGTGCAAAGAGTTAATGGTAGAGCCAGGCGCGAAGTGTACTTATTCTCTCCACGACGTTACGATCGGTCTTAAAACCCAGATCGCGAATAAGGTGCGTGTCGCCACGTTCTATCACAGCGCTGGGATCGATGGAAGAATTATCGTACCGAATCTTAAGAAAACGCTTCGAATGGTCGATAGTAGGCGAGTAACCAGATGCCAAGGCTGCGCGATAGAAAAAGCGGAAGGGGTTAAGGCGATCGCGTCGTATTTCTCGTTACGAGGGCGGATCGAATATGCATAAGATGTCGCGAATAATCCGAAATATTTCTCGACGGAGCAGAGGCTCTAATTAAGGCCATGGCTAATTTCGAGTAATCTCGACCGACGGCTCTTAATTTGAAGCGGCAGTAAATAGCAGACGATCCGCTGGAGGACGGTCAATTAGGGGAGATCGTCTTACCACTTTCGTCCTATTATCTCCGTGAGCGGAGCTGCGATCGTTAGACACCTTGGAGGGAGAATTATTCCGTGACACCGGTTATTTGCCACCTCTCCATAGCCCATTGTTATTTTATCACCGATCACCCTTGAGAAATGCACGGAAGTATTCGAATATGTTCGTTTTTCAGGGTCTTCGTCACAGACATGGAAAAACAGGAGTTGAGATATTCGATTGTATTCTTTCGAAATAGAGCACCGGTTGTTTTTGGTGTTTAAAACTGTAGGTTTAGAGATAGTCGATCGTTCGAAAAACATATGTACTTTTCTATCGATAAGTAGGTATTGAAAACCACGGAAAGAGAATTGTTCCGCGACTCCGGTTATTTTCCACTCGTTCATCGATTGTTTTTTTTGATTGATAATCGTTGAGAAATACACGGAAATATTTGAATAGATATGGTACTTAGGATCCGTACTATAGATGGCGAAAGCGTGAATCGAAAAATTCAATCAAGTACACTTTTTAGAGATAAAGCACTCGTTATTTTTATTGTGCAAACTTGCATTTTTACAACTCGCAACTGAAAAATCTGCGCTTTTCCATTGACATCCATTAAAGATCTTGAAAGGAGAATTGTTCCGCGCTTCCATTAATTTTCCACTTCTCCATCAACCATTGCTACTTATTCATTGATCACTTAAAAGATCGCATAAAAATGTTAAAAAATAGATACGCTTTTAAACGCTCTTATTATAAAGAATACCACAACAGAGGTAAGAACCAACCATATTTTTGACACCCAAATCACTTGTTACGTTCTGCTTATAAAACCGTCGTTTCAAAAAGCACCATAATATTAAAAGGTCTTTAACGGCTTCTTTATCGATGAGAAGTGGATCCCACCGATAAAGTACGGGGGTTCCTTTTCCCATTGCAAGGTTATTGGCCCTTCTAGGAGATTTCCAGCCAGGAGAACGCTTCCTTTTCCGACTATTTTCATCGCGTCTTCCGCGAACTCCGTCGTAAGTTCAGTTCGTTCTCAGGACTTTACTTCGTGTTTCGAGAAGTTACATTTCTCGTGTCGCGGAATGTTCACTGGCCTATATGCACGCGTACATGTGCACGTGGAATACGTTCCCCTTCAATCCCTCGATCGAGTCATATTACCTTTTGCAATGACGTACTCGATAGCGATCGTTGGATCGTCGTTAGAGTTTTTGTTATTTAGTAGACGATGGGTACTTTATACAATCCTGTATCGTTTTCTATAGCTCGCTATAGTATAATACATAATGTACAAGGTACAATGCACCACACGTCTAATGCGTATTAATCGTAGAACAATCGAGTAAATAATATTTCGAATTCACGCGTACTTTTATAATGAAAAAAATCTCTCGAAGCATCGAAATACTTATGCAGAACGATCACACAAATGCAGCTATTTGTATCGATATGCTAATAAACTAACTTGCGCGAGAAACACGATTTCAGATCTACATCATCGAATACGCGTCGTCGAGCGATTCGAAAATAGTAAACAAGCGTCACTTTCCAACGGGCGCTTTTGATTAAATGTGAGAGGAGAACTTTTCCAGGTAGAGAAAACACTTTGAACCGGCGCTGAATTAGTGCTTGATTTTTCGAGAGTCGTCGAGAGCCGTTGGCGTTTAATATTCCGGCCACGATTGATGGTTTTAACGAATTTCCCTTCCTCGCTCGCATCAAACTTTCCGGATTAACCTCTTAGCCACGGTTGAACTTTTTGCAGTGCTCTGTCTCTATACAGCGGTCTTCGGCGCTAACCGTGTCTAAACGGTTTAACCCCTTGACGTACAATGACGAGTCGGGGGTCGTCATTCGTTTCATGTGCCCCTGCAGACCTCGACGAGTCTAACTCGTGAAAAGCTCTCGACGGACGCCGTAAAGTGTATTATTAGATTACTCACTCGCTTCGCCCGTACGTCAATTCTGGTTTATTTACAATGTTCAAGGTGCCCCGCTCTAGCACCTTCTCAACGGTACCAGTGAGGAAGTTGCATCCAGAAATCGGTAAATCAGAATAGAGCGGAAGTGACATAGGTGTCTATTTGTTTAAAAGTTCCTGGCCCAGTTACTCGATGATTATCTACGCTTTGTTTGCTACACGGTTTCTCTCCACCTTGTTTCTTAATATTTCTTCCTCTATATTATAATTCAATCGAGTTATCATTCCCTTGATTGATTTATCGAGCCACACAATCATGGCCAAATTACATGGTTCCCACACGCGAATGTCGATCTCGTCGATTGAACGCTAACTCCAGGAGACCAGATGAAGAATTATTTAAGGCGTGCGAAAAGCTATTCGCTATAACCACGTCTTCTGTTTATTTCTGCTCAGAAGTTTATTACCGATTTCTTTAAAAATTGTAGAACTGATAAAAACTTATTAAAAACTCTAGGCCGCGGACTGGTTTCGCGATCATAAATTAGAGCGAGCTGGGAAAAAAGTTTGAAGACCTTTGTGCCGGCGTGCTGCTCGAAAAGCGTATAAGCGAAATGCGAAGCCTGCATATTAGCGCACCATTCGCAGGGACGATCAACAAAAGCCATTATAGCTCTATAGCGTAGCTAAGAGGTTAACAGCGCGACACTCATTGCCAAGATCTGCCCGTTATCCCGCATTGTCTTATTCCACGCATACCGCGGATTATTCAAACGAGAATTCCCGAAGCTCGCCGCGGCGGGAATCGCAAAGGAATGTCTGGAAGTTCTCGCGTTTCGCGGAGATCCGCGGATTCGCGGGAACCTGCGAGTATTTACGGGTGCTTTAGCGAGAGAACCGGCGTCTCGCATCGAGGATTACGGTTACGGCGCGAGGATGCCACTTCTGAATGTCGCTTCGCAACTTCGAAATCTTCCCCGGTACTTTTCTTAAGTAATTTTCGACGCGCCGCGAGTTCGTAATTAATTCCCTATTCGGTATGTAATAGATGTACAACTTCGCTGCGGCCGTGGCCAAGGATGGACGATACCTTGTATCGAGGATGTATAAATGATTTTTTACGATAAAGTCTCGAATTTCGGAGAAAAACTGAAGAATGTAAAATTGTACATCTGATGTATATGAAGTTTTTTTTTTTTTTTTGAAGCATTATGGTATATGGAATGAAATTTCTCGTGGTGAGTCGTATAGTGTGCTTGGAAAGCTTTGCGTATTAATGTACTTCACTTTAGTATATGACGTTCCTTGATCGTATATCTTTTATAATATATAGTGTATAATATATATTGTGCGTTAAAATCAATCGTATTATTAGGCAAACCTTTCTGAAAAAATTCTGGATAATTCCTTGATGGATAGTAGATTTCTAAATATTTAACGAACACGGTGCAAAAATACCTGGAACCGATGACGGGATCAGAACAACGCAAAAACCATCGCCACTTTCATATAGAATTCTGTCGAAAAAATAATCTGCCCGCCTTTCGATCGTCACAGTCAATACTCAATTCAAATCGACCTAAAAACACGCGGTTTACTTTCGCAGCCTCGGTCGGTGAACCCTGATCTCTATAACGACACGTGCTACGAATTTTATAATATTCACAATATAATACCATTTTTCCTCCCCCTTATACACATATACAAATCTTACATAGCAAGAACTTGCGTATAGTACAAACAAAACTCCAGCTCAAAGACCTACTTCGCGAGCACACCTTAGAATACGATTGAGGATACAAACGGAAGAAAAACACCTTAACCAGTCGCGAACTACACGTTGGACAAGTACACATTCTGCAAATCACGTATACAGATTGCACGATCACGATACACGCGGCACAAGGCGGAGCTCGGCCGAAAATTGGAGCGTCTGCGGATATCCAGGGATATCCATAGATATCTATAGTCTGTATGGAAGCCCGATTACACGCGGGCGAGATCAAGGCAACACGAGCGACCGTTTTGCGTGTACAATATTGTCAGTGGCGAATTATCTCGGTAGGTACACAAGGGCACTTACGCGAAAGCTCGGGCTAATGTCTTTGAAGCGGCGTTAGCGGACGTGAGAGCATTATTCCGAAGTGAGCGGCGCAACATGGACCGTGAGCCTTTCGCGCGGACCCACGTGGACCTGCTAAACTGCGGGAATTGCGGGAATTGCAGGTAGGAATTAACCGATTCCTCATTGCCTCCCCATTATACGCCCGTTAGTCCATAATTGTCCCATTACGATGCCTTAAGCCATTATGTTTACTTTTGTTCGCATTAGAAATTCAAAATGCTGTTCGCGCGCGTTAGGTTTTGCTCCGGATTGTCTGTGAAAAGAAGGGAAACGAGGAGGAAGTAGATTCGGCTCGTTATTTATATAGCGTGGTAAAGAACGAACCGTTTTTGGAAAATGTAGCGTCACGTATTTTGTCGTGATACACCGTTGTAATGGTTCGCGAGTGCCGAGTTAAATATTTTGTCGGTTTGGTCGGTTTACTTTGTGGGTACGTGTATATTCATATGTACATACTTTTATATTGTACGTGATATTTTGTATTTTCTACCCGACCCTCGATCTCTCGTAGATTCCACTGTTTCGATTCTACCCGTCCCATTTCCAACGTTCGTTGAGCTCGTGATAAGAGCTTTAACCGCTTCTAAAATCTCGACTTCATTTGTCATTAGCCTCGTATGAGAAATTATTAAGTCTTATCTCCGACGACTATTTCGTCTATTTCTTTCATCGCAATATTATTTGAGCAACTTCTTTTATCGGCCAATATTAAATTGAACAAAGCGTTGGTATTTTCTAAGCTATTAAATACTAATTGATTATAAACGAAAAGTTTACACTAAATTAAGCATAAATCACGTGATATCTCATTTTTAAAAAAAAATGGACTTACACCACTTTCAAAACAAACTGTATAACGATAAACGACAAGATAAAATATATAACGATATGAAAATCACGTCTTAAAGCATTCGTTCGACCGAAATATCCCTTTGCACACTTTTCGCGCTTATGCACGATACCGATCCATAACATTAAACGATACACGATATTAAATGCGTCCTGTTCCAGCGTATCTTCCCTTGGCGGAACTTCAAGCTGAAACGCAATCCATATTTTTTATCCAAGCCTCGGCTTCGAGGAAGGGACCTGGCTACGTCGAAGGCTCTTTTTTTACGGCCAGCCTGGCGGAAAATTCGGCCAAAGAATTTCCATTTCTCGAGATCGAAGTTTCTTCGTCCGCGCGGCATGTAATGAATGGGAAGGGAACTTTTGTTTCGCGGAAGTTTCGGTTTGCCGCCGCGTAAAAACAGAGCCAGGCGCAGGTTCGATCGGTTTCCAGCGGGCGTCGTAAGGCGGAAAAACTTTTGGGCGCGCCTCGCCGATCGCACCGCCTTCGTTATCGTCTTATTATTAGTTTTTCCCACGCTTGAATCTTTCCAATCCCTGCTCCATTCTTCGGATCCTTCCAATTTACTTGTTTACCTTCTCTTCCCCCTTTCCCGCTTTCCTTTTTTAACTTCGCGCCTTAAGTAACTTTATATACCCCTGAATCTCTTCCCGCTCTCCTCTGCTCTTCGAATCTTCGCGATTTACTTGTTTACTCTATATACTTTTAAGACTGATTTCCGCATTCTAAGGAACTTATGTCGACGCATATTATTCGGGTAGACAAGATCTGTTTGGAATTTTTTATATGTACCGTTTAATTGTTTTAAAATTAAATTTAAACTAGAATTCAATTATCGAATGAACTTCTTTTGGAACTAAAATTGAAATATTGAACGAACCAATGGCAAAGATTCTTTAACTTGAAATTATCGAGCGTGTCGAACGGTCAATACATTTTTCCTTTCATTCGTCTACAGCGATTAAGATCTTATAATCGCTTAATCGTTTCCAACGAAGCGAAAACAAAAACAAAAAAACCGAAAGTAATCAAGGAAACAATGGGAAACATTCTATAACTTTGAACTATCCTGTGCGTTGGACGATCGATACATTTTTTCCCTCATTCGTCCAGAGCGATTAAGCTCGTATAATCGCCTAATCGTTTCGGACGGCTCTCTCGTCCCAGCAGAGCTGCGGTATGCGCGTTACGTGGGGCAATTTGGAGATGATGAATGGAATCCGAACCCGGAAACTTGGCGCTGGGGGGTCGATCCCTTGGACAGGACACCGTTGTAACCTGGTAAGTTACAATTTAAGCCGATAAGCCGAAAGGACAGCCTAAGATTTGGAACTCCAATGCCGCTTTGACTCCGCGCGAGTTAACGCGCGTACAAACGAGGCGACAGGCGCGTATTGCTTCGAGCTCACGAGCCTCGCTTCCTGGACCTCGATACTCGACTGCGCGAGGAACGTTTGTTGGTTTGTTAAGGCGTAGGACTTGATACTTCGTCGAAATCCCGTCGACGGTCGTCTCGATAAAGTTTCAACGCCCGGAATTTAGTTTCGCGGAACTCGAGAGCTCGCAATCGCGTTTTCGCTCGAGAAACGAAATTCTGCGAACGCATTGTCTCTTCGCTGTCAAAATCTCAGCTGCTGATGATGTTCGCGAGGATTTTGCAGGTGAAACGAATGCAAGACTAAGATTCGTTGAGTTTGGACATTGAAGTTAAGACGAATGTACGACTCGCGACGAAAGTGCTTGTTTGCAAATATCACGTATTGGATCGTTTATCGTTTTAAGGTTGGAATGAACGTCTACGAAGACTATTAACGAATAAGAATATGGAATCTTAATACAGACGTTTGAAAGAACCGTTACCTTCTATTTCGATAAATGTATTCGATTCATAAATGTATGAAGTTTAATTCGTAATCCGTCTTGTATCTGAATTTCATAAGAACAAGACACCGAACTGATTTGCACATCGAGTAACACGCTTCCATTCTAAAAGCTGTGCATACTTGATATCTTTATATTTATAAAAAGGAAGATAGGATGAAAATAAATCCACTTCATAGGAAACAAAATGTTCATTAATTAGTATTAAGAATTTAATTATTTCACTACGTTGGTTTATAAAATCATTTATATTGTTCTCTATAGTATGACGAGAATATTTGTACAACCGAGATATAAAATCATTTATATTGTTCTCCATAGTATGACGAGAATATTTGTACAACCGAGATCGCGCATCACATTTACGATCCAGCAAAGGCTATAAAATGTGTAATAGCAATACTTTAGGCTATAAATAATGAAACTTTGGGAAAGTGCCCGCCGTAAGGTCAGATTTCAACCACGTTCCGCTCTCTTCGCGTAACGTATCGCGCTTCTACGATGTGCGTAGCGCGTACCCGCGAGAAATTAAACAAATATTATCATAACAGCAATTCGCGCAACGCCGAGATTTGTGTTCCGAAATAATGTTGACGTCGTGGAAAAAAGAGGAATAACGGACAAACGGTTTGAAAATATGGTTCGCCCCGCCTCGCAAGTTTTCGCTGCTTCGTATACGTGGTGAGAAGGGGAAAAAAAAAGGGAGAAAAAACAATTTTTGGAACACGACGCCAATGCGCCGTCACGTTTGCCTAGCTGAGCAGAAAATATTTAAATAGCGCAGGTCGAAAAGGTTAAATCCGTCAGAGTTAAGGGAAGTTTATGATTTCGTCACAGTTCGTCCGCCTTTGTAATTTTTTGTCACGCACAGAATGTAAGCGAACGATTAGAAATGATTTGACCACGTCTCTTCGCCATTACGTAAAATTGATTTCGTTGGCAATTTATATAGACGACGGATTTTGGATGTTCCGTTTACTTCGTGGTTACGTATACTTGTACGTTTTTGTAAAATTTTGTAAAAATGAATATTGACACGAAACGGAAGAACGTATTTTTTGTCGAAAATTTGATCCTCTAACCGCGATACGGATTTTTACAAAATTAGTGAGTACCGCTGACATTTCATTAAAATGATTACACCCAACTTAGTTGTTATTTCCAACATTTAACATATACAATTCGATGAGATAATGTCGTTTAGCGATCGCCTTATTCGGTATAAAAAGTCATTGTATTTAAAAGTGATACGAAAAAAGTTTTCCCTTAATAAAGGATCATGACGTCAGTTAAAAAATTATACGATAAAAGTACAAAACTTGACGAAATTCCTCGCTTCCTCCGACTGAAATTTTACGGAATACAAATGGCTTAAACCGCGCCACCCCGTCTATTTCAATGCAGGCAAGGGCTTTTTTCACATTTTGCCTACGGCCGTACGCCATGATTTTCAGCTGCCATCCGTGTTTTTATTTTTCACTCGGAAAACGGAAAAAACAAGGAAGCAAGAGCGATAAATGCGGCCGAACCGACGATAAAAAGACTTGGCCCACTTCGCCTGCCCGTAAATGGGCCAAATGTTCATCCACCTTGGGTTTTTGTTATCTCCATGTACACTTCCTCGTGCACATAATTGCGCGGTTAGAAGCAAAAATATCAAAAGCGCGACGCGCAGTTGGGAAATTTGATTGGTTCGTACATCATTTAAAATGCACGCCAGAAAATACACTCGATCCTTGACTTTGGACGAAACTCGATTTGGACAGCTGTCTTCGTACGATGTAATGAATGGTGCAAGGATTCGTATTGTACGTGAACAATTATAGACGATGTTACTCTGATTTGAGTAAATTCAAAATAATAAAGAAACATCTTTTAAACGTAGTGGAATAAATGAAATTGGCCCTTGCTAAAAAATTTGTATACCTTGACATACACGAGCTATATAAAATAAAGTTCACGCAGTACAACATCCTTGATATAACGTTTCCATAAGATTATTTCAAAGAGAAATGTACGATTATCGCATTAAAAACATGCATTAGAATCCAGTCGTCAAATTTTAGCCAAATACAAACCGACAAGGAGATTTTGTAAAGTTTTTATAAAGTTCAAAGAGAATAAACTATTTAGGCTCACGTGTCTTCATAACGACCTGTCAGTATCACGTTGCTTATCGCTGTACATAATTTACTTAACAGTTTGAGCACGGAAAACTTGAAAGCTGAGCCGAAGTCGGCATGCTTTTGGCACCGTGCCCGAATTCTCTTTGCATGCAAAGTAAACACGGTTCTCCATTGAAATCGCGCTTTCCTCCTGCGATTTTCGCGCGAAAGGATTGTTTGTTATTGACAAATTAACCGAACAATGAGACGGCAGAGTAATATTATTGTAGGAGCTAGATTTTTTAAGCAAGAAAAATTAAGTATAACGATACATCGACGAAATGAACAACGACATTAAACAAGGCTGAGAAAAAATTGCTCGGTTGGCTTTGCCGTTGGCTACAAACAAAGTTGTCTTTAAACTTTCGAGTTAAGAAGTTTTACGAAAACTATTATGTTCAAGAAAAGTTAAAATTCAAAAATTATCAATGATCAAAGATTTAAAGTCTAAAAAATACCTTCAAATACTGCCTTTAATTTTACGCGAACAGTTAAAAAATCAATAGCGCGACTATAAGAATTTTTTTAACAGAAAGCACCCGTGGCACACATATTAATGCATATCAGCCATTTATGAGCGTTCTTGGAATTTTTATAAATCTCAATATATCAAAACTACACTGTACGTTAATAATCGATTGTGCAAATAGTTATTCGAAATGCGTATACATTTTATTGCCACACCCGGTACATACATAATCCATGATTCTTAATTTTTTTTAGGTCGAACACATTAATCAACCGCCTCAAACCGGACGGAAAATTCCAGGAACGAAGACCAGGAGAGGAAGCATCGATCGACGCTTTCCATACGTTCTTCTAATCTCCCCGCTACCAGCGAAAAAATCTAATTGAGCAATTAAAGTCCTTCAAAAAAGTGTGCGGAGACCGCGAGCCCGAACGAGACTTCCGTGTCATTAGCATCGGAGTCTCCATTGTCGTTGCTCTTGTCGTTATCGCCGCCAGCATTGTCGCTGCACCGTGCAAAACCGATTTGAAGGGCTCGTTCAATTAGCATAGTAATTATCGCGCAGAATTGCTTGGCAATATCGTTTTACATGAAAGTGAGGAAGAAACAGAATTTGATATGCTATCAGATTCCCCCGTGCTTCCACTTTGAAGTCGAATTTACGTTCGAGAATCGTCATATTTGGCTAGGTTGCGTGAAACGTTAGATAGTTTATCGTAGGAAATCAGAAACCAGTGATTAATATTATTAAGTTTTGCGGTGTTGAATTTAATTTTATCGAAGGTTAAGAGCTATTCGGGATATTTAAAAGTGCAATGTACGTTTTAGTGCGTTAATATGAAGAAGTTTGATTACGTTGGATTGAATTTTATCGAGGATTATACTCTGGCATCCTCGAAAGGATTATGCGCTCTTGATTAATATAATATTAATACTGCGACCTTTAATACGATTTAAGTACTTACCGTTAATACTGGTTGAGTGTAATATACTCGAATGAAGTTGAACAAATATTAAGCACCAGTGCGGTGAAAATAAAAATATAATGTATGAAATGTATGAAAAATAATGTATAAAGATCTCCATTTGCTATCAGTATTTCTGTTTCAAGTAATGTATGTAGAAGGAGAACAGATAGAAGCTAAATGAAAAGCGAAAAGGACAGTTGCCTAAAGGCGTAGCGTAAATTTAATTCCGATGAACCAAAATCCTATATCGTAAAAACTTTTTCAGGATTCGATTAAAGATTTAATATATATTCTTCATATTCCTGACATCACGACATTTTCTGTACACGCTATTACTTTTCGCTTTAGGCACTGCGCAAACTCTTAAATCAATTCTGAAAAACTATAAACTAAGAGATATATTTTTAATCGTCATCACTAGCGAGCATTGTATATTTTTTAGACATCCCAATATACACGCTCTTATATACAAATATAATTAATAAGGCGAAAGCGTAGAAAATTTTTCTTGCGCACCGATAAGCCATACACGCATGTAGAATACGCTAAATAACATAAATACACCCATAAAATACATATCTATAACCATACATGTACCATATAAAAACGTATAAAATAAAGGATTCCACATTCTGCTAGAGATTCAAACAGAGAACCAATATATTATATTATCCACATTCGTGATACAGCATCGGCATCTGGAAGCACGATTTTTCTTCCGGTTTGGACAAAGCACCAGGATCTTCCACGAGGATAAGTGGATTACGGGCAAGCGCGTGCGTCTATTAAAAGACCGAGAGGGAAAAAAAATCGAGCGTGCGGCGTGGAGCAAAGAGAGATTAAGACTAATCGACTCGATCGAGATACATTAGACCTTGGGCCACGTAGGCAGGGTGGAAAGTAATATCTTTCTTCTTGACGACGCGCATTCAGCGACGACGTCGAAAACGATGGGATGAAAAATGGAGCGACGAGAATAAATTTCACCCCCTGGATTTTTCCTTTCCCCCAGGGTGCGTTTGTTTCGTCGAAATCCACCCTTATCGCCGAGGCTCGCGCTCGAAATGTTTTCACCCGGTGACGGAACATTTTTACTCATTATCGCCGATGACGCTGTCTTCCTCGTATCTCCATTAAGTCGAGGAAGTAACAAATGATCGAGTTTGAATGATAGATAAATTTCGGGGACAGGCTGCTTTCGTCGCAGCGGTAATTTTTTCTCCATTCTTTTTTTTGCTTCGCAGCTTATGTATCTATTCGTATATCGTATAATTCGATCAACACTGTGTACTGGATGTTCGATAATATCTCTCTGTTGCGAATTTCTGGATAGTATAACAACGCATAATTTTATTTCATACTCGATCGTGCGTCGATATACTTTATAAGCTAAATTATAATAAAGTTATACTAAAAGTCGTGTTAAAGGTTTAAACGATGTCAAACAGAATCCGAGCAAAGGAATACACGCAGTCATTACGATTGAACGTGGCTCGAGTTTGATTTCGAGAAAATGAGCTAAAGCTAGATTTAGGCAAACGTGGATGCCTTAAGGCAGTCTTAAATATCTCACGGGGAAGCAAATTGGGCTCGTGCCAATTTCGAATATAACGAGACGTACAATAGTATCAATTTCCAGAGAAGCAGTTTGCAAACGTGGGACAAACGTAGAGCGTTTAGAAATAAGGAGATACCTATCAGGCAGCGCGTATGTTTGTTACAAGAAAAGCTGTTGATATTGGCGCACAGACTCCTCTCGTGTTTGTATAGTTGCATAACGATGCACGTGTGTCACTCGCCTCCTGCAAATACATACGTGTTTGTTTTGGCGAGGGTAGATTGCGCGGATCCCCGAAAGGGTAGAATTACTGGCTGCGCGCGCATCGCTTTCAAATATCCTCCCGAATTCGCGAGCGGAATTAAATTTTGATAAGGAAGGAAATTGCATTTGCGCGCTTCTCGGAGTACGCAGGATGGTTCTGAGAAAAATGTATCTTCTTTGGGATATTCTAGTGCAGAAAGTTGAGGCAAAAATTTCCAGGATAAATAACGGGGCAGAAGCTGCACGTGCAACGCGTCAAGATTGCTCGAATAGAAATTCGGTGCCTCGAAGGAAAATTTGAATTTCAAGGCTCGTCGGTGTGTCACGATTTTTTGATCGCTTCGTTACTTAAGTATACAGGTACTGTGCATCTCGGTAGATATGAGAAGCTAATAAAGGAGTAACCCGGTTATTAAAGAAACTCTCTCATATCAGTAGTTAAATATAATTTAAACGAATCTTTAAAAAACTTCAACGACTTATTTAGTTCGTATAGAAGATTATCCAAGCTACTGATATGATAAAAAATATCACGATATTATAAATTCTACAATAGCCGTATTTATAGGAGCCGTTTTTTCTTAAACCCCACTTTCCAAAGAAGTAAATTAATACACATTTCGATTAGACACATACATCGCACTCCTAATATCTCGATCTACAAACAAGTGGACTACCTAAAGAAATACACGCGTAACACGCCAATCGTCAAATTCCATTACGCATATAAAATCATTCTCAAAAAACCCTCCAACACCTTCACAGCACATCCCACCACGCGTCAAAGTATCGACCACCACAGCCTCTTAGACACATTGCAACCTCGTCCGATATCCTCCACACCGATGACACCTCTACCCACACGATATAAGCTACAAAGACGCGGGGCTCGCATTGATCGCGCTTATTCTAGGATACAAAGCTGTTATCTCAGCTAGTTTCCTTGAAGTCGGCAAACTGTTAACTGGACGCAGCTGTTAACCTAAGGTACGGATAGAGAGAGGAACACGGATATAGGCAAAGACCAGGAGATCGAGAGAGAGAGAGAGGAGGATGGCTTCATCGAATCCTCGATCCTCGAGATCCGCGTTTACGGTGGAGCGTGTATCAGCTTCCTGGATATTGAACCGCGTCCCGTATGGTCGGCTTTGGCCAGCCGACCAACACGGATTCCTGCGGTCCCTGGCCCTATCCCCGAGCCCTTGTACCATCCCCTCCCCCCATTAACGCGAGAATCAGCCAGGCTGCAAAGGGCGCGCGCGTAACATCCGTGCAACATCCCCCCACGGCGATAATGGCCATTCTAATTAACGTTTGCCCCGGCGGTGCTCCGTTGTACCGGATATCTGGGCCTCGGTTCCTCGAGCGAGGCCTCTGGTAAATCGGAAAATCTCTCCACGCTCGGATTGGCCGATCGTGGCCGGGAATGCATACATCAATCGGCAGCGTAGATTGCCAATGCGAATCGAGGCCCGTCTCTGCTCGCTGGTCATGGCTCGTGGATCATCCGCGCCGGATCGTCCCTGGTGAAATTGGCCGGTACGAGTATGTACCAAAGACGCGTGCGTAAGAGCGAGGATGCGATAGTATCCGCGCTTCTGGCGTGCGAGGTTTCCATAGCCGCGCTGTTTACCCGGAAGAGGGATGATCCGGGCGCAGCGCGAGAAGAGGAAATCCCTAAACGCGACCGTCGAGTAGGCGATTTTGGTGCACAGGGCAGCGTGCGTGGGCGTGAGTTTAGTTCGCGGTCGGGTTTTTAGGGAAGTTTCGCGGAGAGAGTATCGGGTTTTTGCGGGTAAAGCGTTTGATAGAGTGTTTGGCGGGGCGATGAAGGGCGGGATGTGGATGTTTGTGAAGCGGTACGACGCCCGATTCTATGGCGAGCCTCGACTCTCGTTTATTACCGACAGCCGCGATGGTTCTGCGTATATGTTTCGACTTTTTTAACGAACCTCTATTTTCACCACGAATCGCGGGCCGGAGGAAGAAGGAAAGGAGCTCGATATTGATTAAAGAAACCGTCGAGGAGAAGTTACGTTAAAAATGCAGAATTCTCGTTTATCGGGATGTATTAAAATGAAGGATGTATCGCTGAGTTATGTAGGAAGTATGAGGGAAGTGCTAAATGTAACGATTTCACGCGGAAGCTTGAAACTCCGTGTCCTCGAAAGATATATGAAATAATTGTAAGAGTATCATAAGAGCTTTCTCTGAAATTTATTCGATCCTTCCTGCGATTCCATGCAAATAATGTAATTCTCGCGCGAAGCGTAACGCGATACATCATACCATTTTCTCCGTGAAACTTATAGCGCGTAGTGTACAGGAGGAGGAAATCCCGGTTGGTCGATCATTTGCCGGATAAAAGATCCGGTTAACCCCTTGTCTTATAACAACCACCGTAGCTCGTGCCGCGGATTAGCGTCTAAACCTAAATAAGCCTAAACATGCCCGTTGCTCGTGGCACGTGTTACGGGCTAAACCTGAAAGACACGGATCTACCTCGTGGATTCGAATTAATTCTCTGCGCGTCAGCTTGAAATTCTGAAGCGCAATCGCGCGTTGTGCGATGGTGGAAAAAGATGCGTGCAAAGAAGAATTATCGCTACATTCTTTTTTAAGCAATTTTATTTAATACTGGTAGTTACTGTACTTAATAACCTCGTGGTCTCTTGATTTTCATATTATGTGAAAGATTCAAATCCCGAATTATAGAACAACGATCAATGCATGCATTATCGTAGAAATCTAAATAACGTTTATCGATGCCAAGAAAAATCTATTCTCTGCGATCTATTCTTGAGAAAGTTTATTCTTGACTATCTATTCTTTGCTTTATAATACCACGTGTCCAAGATCGTCCAACCGTGGCAAATGTGGCAACGAGTTGACGAAAGATTTATCGAACGTACGCACGATCGAATTGGTCCGCTCGAGCATGATGGAACTCTCCTTGGTTTTACTCACGGGAGTGGATGTATTCATAAAGAGTCTCCGATCGAGAGTGGATGCACCATCCTATTACCCGGTTTCGCCTTGATTAAGCGGCTTAAGCGGTGACGACGTTAATTAACCTCGTTACTGCCAACCACGATTAATGGCAGGATCCAAGGGTTTCTTCCTCCGGTAAATTAACGTCGTAAATTCATCGTGGCGATCATTTAAGGTGCGGCGCGCACCTCTGGATGCAGGTGCAATTTTCTGGAGGCCCTTGATGGCCGAAAAATTTGTCTCCTCCGCCTTCCCCTTCGCTCTCGCTTTCCAATATCGGCTCTGGGGGCTCGATGAAGCTCGAAAGTTTGGGGGCGAGTAACGGAATCTTACTTTCGACGGTTAAGGAGGACGTACAATAAGGGACGAGTGTCGTGCTTAACGCTTTGCACGCCGTATTAACCATATATGGGTAGCAGCGATATTTCCGTGGAAGCCCCGTTACTCGTAAACGTTACACAAACTCTTCTTCGTCCGATTAAAACAGCCTTTTGAAGCTAACTTATGGTAACTTTATTCCTAATACAATTATAGCGAGCATACGCGATATAAAGCGATATTATACTATAGAGTAAACTATAGTTAATAAGATATAAAATATGCTTGTACTAAAATTAAAAATTAAATTACACTTAAATTTGTTTTTTATATATCGTATAAAATGACTAAAAAATGTGTTATTTAAAAATGATAAAAACTCAATCAAAGGGTGACCAGGTAACGAGCTGGTCAAACAACCATAAAACATCCGGTGAAAGAATACTTTCTCGAGTGAAAATTAATTAAAACGCGGGAAAAGTCCCGACTGGAGGTAGTCGCGAATCGTATCGCTCTGTTTACACTCGGAATCTCAGACTTGGGCCCCGAGAGAAACTCCACCGATTCACGCTGGGCGTCCAACGTGTTACACCCAGACGGTATATCCCTCGAAGTTTGTTCAAGATATTTTTGGCATTCACGTACGTATATCCTTAATAGAAGTTTCTCAAATCGTCTTACACGATATTACGTAAAATTGAGAATGACGCAAAGTCTCTTGCACGCTTTACCCCTTCTGCGGTGTCTTAACGCTTACGAACGTAAGAGTGCACTCAATTATACACTTTTGGATGAAATATTTGTCCTTCAAAAGGGTCAACAGCAGAGCGGAAACGTTGGGGCAATTATAAGTACGCCTCGCATTTTTTAATAAGACGCTCCATACAGCCACGAGCGCAGCGCTCCCTAAGACAAGTTTTAACATCCATTTATATTACACGAGAAAGTGGAGGATAAGAGAAACATTGGTCGTTAAAATGAAGTGGGTTAAACAATAAAAACAATGGAGACAACGCTAAGTGCAGGACGACGGGGATATTAATATAACAGAGACGGTGTTTGTTATTCAAACCTTGGTATAAAACTCGAGGATAGACCAGGCGTGTTAACGGAGTGAAACCCATTTATGTCGCGGTAATATTCTTACGGTACTTCATTCGGGGTTTCCCCCATCATCGACTCGCACTCCTTTCATACTTCCACTCGCTCCTACATTATAACCTGACCGATACGTCGGTCCTTCGGAAGCGAAGTATTACTTCGCTCGATCAATCGTTTCCCCCAATATCCCCTTTGTTATTATTACTTCCCTCTTACACGAAGGACCCAAAAGAGTGGCGTGTTTCCGTGCGCGCCGAGGATAAAGTTCGATGAAGGACGACGATACTTCCCCACTACCTCCGGCTGCTTATCTCGCGACGAAAAAAAGACCGACGGTCTCTCAATTTGCAGCACTCTGCTCGGTACGAGGGGAGCATTGAGGCGCCTCCTCGATGCACGACGATACGACGCCGGCCGATTTATTTCCTCGCCGTGCGGCCGAGCTCGGGCCGAATGGAGGAGGAAGTACATTCCGCAATTTGCAAGGGCTCTAATGGTTTCGAGGAGGGAAGTAAGTTATCCTTCGTGAATCGAGACGATGAGCTTTGGACAAGTAACCGTTTTTGAGAAGTGTACTTATCATACTTAAGTTGGGTTTACTTTCGAAGAGCTCGCAACAGCTGGTTGATGAATTAATACAAGTTATTGCTTGATACTTGATGATAATCGTCCGTGATCCATCACGAGCGGTGAAGGGAGTGAAAAGAACGTGGTATACGTTTCGAGGACCTGCTTTTGTCAGAGTGCTGCTCTCGAGGATATATAATTTTTAACACTTGGCATGCGGGGAAGGTATTTTTAGGTTTTTCGGGGTCCGTTACTGGAGCGCGGGTCGCGTAAAGATACGTATTTAGTAGATTTACGCTAGAGAGTGAGTATGGCATAAATACCATGGACGTTGTATGTATGGTGTTTGTTACGCCTAGGCAACGCTTCGTATTGTTTCTTCGCAGAAGTTTCCTTGAGAAAAACGAGATGGTTTTCCCTTTATTGCAATATTATCCAATGATTGAAGTTCCGGGAGATTCGCGAAAAAAAACACCCGCTGCGCATGCCAAGTGTTAAAATAACGTGCAGAAATATTATACTGTGAAAAGATATAACTGGATTTTGGATACATCTCATGGAAGTAGAGAAAAGTAGAAACGAACTATTAGATTTTCAATGAAATCTTACGGAAAATTGCGGCTTTGATAAGGACGTTTAAGTTGATCTAGGAATTGGCGTGTTTGTATTTCCGTATTTCTCGCATTTAATGTCGCGCCAGAAGGTGGTCATCGAAAAAGTGAAAAGGGACTTTCTAATCACCCTCTACTTTCCGAAAGTGGAGCGGCCGTGAAAGGGACGATGGTTTCGCACAAAGCCAAAGAATTTCTACCCACGGCCTTCGATGTCTTGGCCCTTTTTCTTCCTACCTTTTCCCCCAATTTCGGCCTCGGATATCGTGGCTTTGCAAAGCTTTGGCGTTGCGTCCGCTATTAAGGCGGGATATTATGAAACACTGAGATTTCAATACGTGCTATCAGCCTTGAGGATTCGAGAGTAATGTAAAAGTCGAGACTTTCAACCAAATATGCGGTATATATACGGATTGATTTTACTCTTGGTTTTTTAGTCGATAGTTTGGTAACGTTGTATGGAAGTCGCGTCAATGGATGGACGAAGAACGGCTGATTCGACTGTAAAACATCTGATAATGTTAAGTAGAGTCAAATGTGTTGCGACAGTTTTGGGCGCCTGCTGTCAAATATATAAACGAGATATAAAGGGGATAAGTAAGAAATTAAGTGTGTATCTTGTACTTTAAATCGTTTATATTAGAGGTATTAATTGTACCGCTGGTTAGTTTTGTAACGGTTTACTTTATTACACCTTGAAAATACAAGGTGATCGTTTGCAGCGATATTACAAACTCATTATCGAGGAATTTAAGTTCTAATTGCACTATGAGTCTATGACAAAGTTACACGGAAGTGCACACTGAAACATAAAGTACGCGGGTAAGTAAGCGGATGCTAAACTCTTAGAAAGATAAACTTCTTTTCTCGAAAAAAAAGAAATCACGTTTTATACCGGAAAATTCGAAAAAAATTCTGTGAGATAAAACAAATTTGTAGGACACTTTGTAAATTATAAACATTACAAATGTCGATGGCTCCAATTAATCTTCTAATATTATCATCGATTAACGGCGAAGAGTGTCTCGACAAATTTACCCTATAAACTTAAATTACAGGTCTAATATCGATGTTCGTAAAGGAAAAAAGGGTAAATTTCTCGACAACCTACAAACGACATCCAAGAGTTTCCACGCGAATTTAGCAGTTTATAACTTTCTACAAATAAAGGAGAAACTTGAGGAGTAATAAATGAGGCGGAACAACAAGAAGCGACGATACAAAACCGTGGATTTGTACGAAACTAACTCGTCGACTCTTTATTTTCCGCGCTCGTTAATCATAAATAATTGTCCGGTCGTTTCCAACATAAGCTCGGAGATGAAACAAGAAACTCGTCCATCCGCGCCTCTTTTTGGCGACAAGAAGATCGTCAATCTCTTTATATAAGATCGATGGTTTCATGCTTGCATAGGTCCTTCGTGTACTTCCAACGTTTGTGATATTTCAAACCGCATCAAACCGCAATTTTTACGCACAAAAACAATGTGGCAGTTTTTCCATCACAAATCGAGATCGTACAAACGAGTCACACGAAACAACAAGCAAATTTAAACTAGTCAAAATTAAAACGGGGATTCTTGACTCATTATTACTTCTCATATTGCACCGAGGATATTATTTTCCAATATCATATAAATTATAACAACATGCCTGTATTGTATTGGTCAATAACGAGCAGTTAATTCTCGCACTCTTCCTAATAATTTTATTTAATGTTTTTTTATCTGGTTTTGTGGAGTCTAAATTTCAGTCGACAGAGCGACATTCTATGCGAGGAATTATAATTCGGTCATGTAATTATATCGTCGCCTATCACGTCTACATTCCCATTCCTCCTTGTGCTAGGATTAATGTCTTCTATTGCAAACATTCTTTACTCTCGCTTCAGCCCCCTCCTCCCCCCTTTCCACCTATACCTCACAATCCTTTTTCCTCTAAGCCTTCGATTTTCCACAGCTCAGAAACTACGGTATTTACGAGCCGCTCTCCCGGAAGAATTTTCACTCGCCTCGCCCGGAGATCCATTCGTTTAAGTATCGGTATTTCTTTATGGAACGTCCTGTATTTCTCCAGAAAATTCGTCCGACGATGGAAATGGAGGAGTGCGTGCACCGATGAATCGTTCCGGTTTGATATCCGGCGCGTTATCGAACCTAACGGTGTGCATTTGTCGTCCGGATAAGCGATATCCGGGATAAATGACGTCCAGTTTTAATCACCGTGTCGGTCAAACGGCGCTTTAATCATCGATGGATCGTCGATCACTCGATGAATGATCACGGTCGATGACGATTGTGCGAGAGGATCTCGTTGTACGGTATTATGTGTTCATCGTAGATTAATTTCACGCTAACCGTGCGCGTGCGGGTTATTTTGCGCGCGCGTTTTTATTTTCTTTTCAGCACTTAAAAGCGACGGGTGTTTTATGCGTTTCGAGATATTTTGATTAGGAGATTAGGCTGTCGCAGAGTTTTTTTTCGTTTTATAAGGAAATAATAGATGCACGACGAATTTATTAATAGTTGATACGCTATTCCATACGTAACCTTATACTGTATTCTTTATAAATCAATATAAATTTACAATTTTTATATATCAATCTATTTTTATGAAGAAAAGAACTTCTTGCGTAAAATTTTGAGTCGCCTCATATAAACATTATCAGATAAAGCCACTGCGTAAAAATATCGATAGGCTCTTTTGGAACAACCTAAAGTAACATAAGTGACGATGACGAGATTTCATTCTTCGCTTTTTTCGAGCGACGCATATTAATTAACGACTTTCGAGGAATGCGCAAGAATATTTGCGGACGCAGATCTTCTCCTTGGATCCTCAAAATGCATTCCGTATGCGTACGCCCGCGAATTAGGTTGATAATCCCCCTAATTCGAAGTCAAACACCACGCGGCCCCAGGTAAAACTCGAGGGTCGCTTAGTTGTCGATATCCGAGAAACTTTCATGCATATCTTGTGGGGCTCAGCGTTCGGTCGATTTGAAAAACCGCGATGGAGATCCGTAAAAGCGCTGGTGGAATTAATAAGCCCAAAATCGATGCTAATAAACGTCTGAAAATTCGCGAACGATTTTCAAGCCGTTCTTAAATAATGACGTTTGAACACCACTTATGTATTTAAAGGTTTACGTTCGAAAGGGGAATGTGAGGTTTAAAATATTTCAATAGTGTACTTCGATAAGAAAGAGATTTTCGTGGCGTTCTCAGATAAGATATTAAAAGCAATGTCGGAATTAAGTTATTTAGATAAAAAGATTTAATAATGATACGTCGACTAAAATAACAGTGTTTCTGCACACATTTCTACACACGAGTGTCAATCTTTTTAATTATAAATTTACAATTCACGTTTCCCCGATATTACTCTTAGTTATCGTTCAAGGAACAGTTGTCCGAGCCATGGCTCGATTTACAAGTCGTCGAAAACTACCGCTCCTCGATCAAACGAAGTCGACAGTTTCCATCGAGACAGGGAACATTATCGCGCTCGTCCATCTCTCTCCAGTTTCGTTTCCGCGCTCGAAACGACGGCGTCTCCTGGCGAAAGGGCATTTTTGACGTTCGAAGGATCGACAGAGCCTCCCGTCGAAAGGACAACCGCTCATTCACGGTCGATCGCGAATAGTTATTTGAAATGGTGAAATGCCGCCAATCAACGGGGACTTCCATATCGCCCTTCTCCGTTTTTTTTCATTTTTTTTTTCGCCAGACCACGAATTCGATATTCAATTTGGGTACGTTGGACGTATGCGATGAATCGAGCGGACCAAAACGATTCCTCTGCCGCACGGTGGTTCAAAATTGTGTGTTGTCGAAGACTACGAGGACGTCCATTGTTTTGAACGAGAATTAGAGTGTTGAGATTTTCGAGGGCACTGATAAAGAATATGAGGTTGAGAAAATAATTTTAATGAGAATACCCTGAATGATATACTCGTAATTAGAACAATAATGATTCTGAATTTATTGAGGCAGAATACCAATCGATGAACACGATAATATATGTTGGAAGACACCAGGGTTGATCAAAGCTTGGTGTTCTGGAATCGTTGAGACTATTGGTCACGAATACAATATCAAATTCAATTTTCGAATTCATTTTTGTCTCTTCTTTACATGGATTTTATCCTCGCGCATTTGCAACTACCAATTTTTTTTTTAATTCGTAAGAAATTAAATAGAGGGTAATAACGGCCTATCTTTTTATAGTATATTAAGAGTATTAAGTTAAGTTTAATAGTCAAGTTTAGTGTATTAAGAATGTCAAGTTAATAAATTCCGACCAAATTTAAACGCGAACCTCCTCGGAGAATGAAATAATTCCAACCTAAACACTTTTATCGTCCAATTATATAGTGGGCGAACTTTTCCTCGTTTCCATCCAGATTCGAATAATGTCATTTTAAAAACTTACTTAAAACAAGTAAACTCGAGCAAATTCCACGATGAACGGCATAAAAATCGCAATTAAACTTTCAATTAAATATCAGTGCTGTTCAGATTACGTCTGATCAAAGAGGATATCGGTTGCTAAAATTAATCGCGAGGATGTTACGTACAACAAAACAAACACAGCCACATATCAAATACACAACCTTTAATCCCCCTTCGACTATCAGCTATGAAAACAAGGTAACCAAAAATTCCTCAAAACACACCTTATATTAGCAATTTTATCCAGGCTTTTCGTATTTTGAATCACCGTGCACCCTTTCAAAATGGAAAGGGTAAGGCCATTTTTTCCTCCCCCGGTATAGGCAGCGAAATTCATCCGCTCGCGAGGTTGTTTACCGGGTCTGCGACATTTCAGGATGCATCACCTGATGGGAGACATGGCGCTGGGGAAATGCGAGAAATTGTCATCGCGGTTGGATTCCGCGAGGATACGCGAGTCAACGTGTAATTCAACGTACATCCATTTATCCCGGCCTTAATGAAGTTGGCTGTAAGCAAATAAACGTGTGTTATGTGAGTGGCTAATGTATTTTCTGTCCCATGGGTTTGCGTTGACACGACCACCTAATTATAAGGTGTGAGCCGAATTTGTTGTACGGAGTAAGTGGATTTGGGGTGTAGCTTCAGGTGAAGTAAGATTTGTATTGAAAGCTGTTGATCAAGGTGTATGTAAAGCAATAGATTTGTCTTTCGATTTCTAAGAGACTTTTAAAGTCTCACGCTTGTTTTGATGCAATTGTATTAGATTTATATACTCTATGATATTAAGAAATTATCGTGTAGAGAAAATTTATAAGATATTGTAATATATCAGCAGCGACTAATGACAAGTTATAATTGTTAATGAACTTAGTTATTAATGACTTTATTACGTTAATTTCCGTCTTTTTATCCATATTTTTTACGACGCAAGTTTCTTCACGATAGTTCTCATTGCTATACATCAATTCGCCTGATTTTGATACAAGCGCGATCGCGTAATACGAGAAATCATACAATGATAACATGGAAACCTTTTATTTGTAAAGACTCATCGATTTTATCGTAACATCACTTTTACACCTATTTCCGCCCTCTCATTCACCATATTCACCAGAAGAATTTCCTCCGCCAAAGCTTTTCTCTTCGGGTACGATTTTCAGTATTCCTATTCCTGATCCATAATATTAGTATTCGCGATCCTGACTTTTTGGCTTCCGTGGGAAAATTCCACTTGCAAACTGCCGATTTACGCGCGATCGTGGAGTACGAGAAATTACCTCCGCGAAAGCTTTCGAGCGCTCGAAGTATCGCCGTTACGTTTGATATTTTATGTAAGGCGCAGTAAATACTTTATTTTTCGATACCGCAGATAAACGACCCCCTCTCCTCCCCCTCTTTGAGAATTGCCACCTCGAGCCACTCGACTCTTCCGGATTTATCGTGCGGAGCGACGGTGCCGTTAAAACTACGACGGAATCTTGCGTTGGCCACAAAAATGATGAGTTTGTCGAGCATCCAAGAACGTTCGTCCCGCGCGAAAGAAGGTCGCGTGTAATCGTCCATAAACTCTCGATCGTCGCGAGATACTCGAACGTTTGTGTTTATTCGAACTTTCTCGAAGCGAGATAGCGAACTGTTTGACACCTCCTAGGAATCAGAGTTTCCAGACACGAATGATGAGGATGAGATTATCTTGAAGAAGCGTGGAGGAAACGAGAGAAAGTGATAACCGTTAAACGATTCATATTAATCTCTTAATTATACTTGATGTATGTTTTCATATAACCGACGTATCGATCCTTCAAAATAATGTTTTTAATTTTTTAATCGGGTTAAGCGCTTTGGTGACAGAGTTAACCGTTGTCGAGTGAAAATCGTTCTGCGTTCTGATGAATAAAGACTTATGGAATCTGGGACCATCGAACCACTTTTCTACTTTACAGTAAATTACGAACACGAATGCGTAAGACAGCCTTCCTTCTTCTTCGACTTCCCTCCATATAACCCATAAACACGCGCACACTACTCGCGCACCACATAAATCATATTCAAATTCAAACAACGACCACTCTCATACCTCGCATTATTGTATTAACTTACAATTAATATAATAGAAGCATGGATACAATAGAAAATTACTGCGAAAAGTGGCGTTGAAGAGGATCGAACCGTGGCTCGATGGCGAGACGAAGATTCAATTAAACCGCGCGTACAGCAGATCGTGCGTTCCTTTTGTGCCGCGCCTGCTAGAAAGAAGGAATATCGTGGCGCGAGATTGGGAAAGAAATTGGAAGCCGAAAAGGGGGACCGGCGGCGTTGGCTTAGCGACTAAGCGTGGATATTGGATAACGCGGGAGGTTAGGAGAAAATGGAGAGGCGAGGGAGGACGAGGATTTCGGAGAGGATTTGCCATAGATCGCCGAATGTTTGCCCCCGAAGAATGGAATAACTTGCGCGCAACGCTTATCTCGGACTGGGAATTATTTTTGCCGCGATCGAATGTTCGCCGCGACAGAAGATTGGAAGATGCCGACATCGGTCGGAGTGGAAAACGAGGTGTGTTGAAAGAGTAACAGATTTTATAATTTCGCGAGTTCTATCAATGAAGTTTGCGCGATTTTGCTCTTGGTAAACGTGGCTGAAAAGTATCTGTACATTGTTAGCTATATCGGATGTTCTAAGGATGAAGAGAAGCTGGTACGCGATGAATTATTCGAGGAGCATAAAGTTTACTTTTCATCCATCGATAATCCACGCATCTACAATGAAATAATAGCTAACTTACGACAAAGCGCTCGAGCCGAACTTTACTTCGAAGACTCGGTTAAGTTATTCAAAGCGAAATTCTCTGGATGCAAAGATATTCCTAGCAAAGCCAGGAATCTCGTTTCGATACACATCTTGAACCACCAAATCCTTCTCATTGAAATTCTTAGGAAAAAGCCGCTACAGCGAAATTCGTCGAGTACAGGCACTGCATTTGACGGACTTCCCATCTCGAGCATCCGAAAATTCTTGAAAACCAATTTACTTTCCATCTTGGCACCGAAGTTCGGGGCAGCTGCCCTAATGGCACGAGTTGCTCGTGTTCCACGACACTAAACGTCTCGTGCGCCTTCGAAGGCCACGTCGATACGCTCTTCGAGTGGATTTTCGACATTGGTGGCAAAGTTTCGGCCGGGGAAGGAGTAAGGAAGGGGGTCAAAGGGATGATTGCTAGGAAAGGAGAGAAAAGGAGGATACGACAATGACGTGCCCGGGTCTGACAAAGCCTGGAGTTAACTACTCGATCGTGCGTATCAAAGATTCTAGTATAACTACACTGCTCGCGAAGTTAAAACTCGATCGAAGGAATAACATATCGATATTCTTGAAGAGAAACGCGGAAAACTGAAACAAAAAATTATATGCATTAACCCTTTGATATTGTGTATATTTCCTGAAATTGTAGAATGTGGTACTTCAGTATCTACTGCCTTTTGTACAATACATTTTGAATTATCCCTTAATCTTTGGGAAACTTTAGTATATTCCACATCGTTTTCCAGTATTATTTCATCAATCAAGAAGCCCCACAGTTTGTAAAAAACTGGCACAAAATTGAATACTCCTAACGGAGACGCACCAAACCGAGTAGTAGAATTAGCTCCGCGTCCATTTCGGGGTTACTTTCAATTTTGGTTCGATCAATCCAAGCAATTGCGACATTCGCGAGATTGTAAATGTCTGCGCGCCACTGGGATACCCCTAGGGGCTTACGAAGGCGCTGGCGCAAGTAGGAGACCCGCCTTAAATTACCTTTTTCCACCGTGAGGTGGCTGAAACTAGGAATAAAGTTCCTGGAATATCACATTTTTACGAGAAAGCTTTGCCGTGTTACAAGCGTCGGCGGTAGTTATTGAAATGAGTTATGGTGCCGCTACTGGGCCGCGCTTATTTCCCAGCTATTCCTACCTTCCTGGAGGCGAATAAAGAGGATTGCTTCGACCTGAACGCGGAACTGCACCGTTGTATAGTGATCTGACTGTGAGTACAGACCCTTCCTGGAAGGTGCTGAGAAATATCGTACCTCGGTTTCCATGGGCGAATCGATTTGTTGAGATACCTTAAAGAATTGTCAGTTTTCTTCTTTTTTTTAAGTCTCGAGTATTTCTATCCGTACTTTGTTTATTGTCATAGAAATATATCTTGTTGTCATTATTACACAATACTTCAATGCGCGTTTTGTTTTTGTATTTGGTTGCAGTATTGTTTTTCTTCCGCGTTTACACCGATCGAACACCGCGGTGCGTCTCTGCGCTCAAATTGATGAATATGGTCGGTGAAAATGGTTGACTTTGTAATATACTCGGTGACTGTACTCATCCAATCGAGAAAGTGGAGAGCAACGAGTTCCTTTTTGGAACCTCTCGAGCTGACTAATGCCGTTTGGCACTATCGGTATAAATTGCTTCTACTAATCATGTATTTCTAATTTACTTTTTTCAATATTGTACTTTTTTTACGGAAGAATAATAACTTGGTATGAAAATAGTTAATGCGTCCTTTTGTAATAAAATTCAGTAAAATTACGCAACAGATCTGTGTCCGCGTTAAGACCGAGCATTAAATCCGCGTAAATACGATCGCGTTTCTTTTTATGGAAGAAAATACTTGAAACCGCGATTACCTTTGCACCAGGCTACTATAATTAGAAATTCGATGAAATAGAGGTAAAAATGGAAAATATCACCGTTCCTTCTGCACGATCCGAATTCAATCGTGGAAGAATCGAGGAACGACGCGTCGTCAAACGTGATCGAACGCCTTTGATCGTTGGTAATGCGATAAAATAACAATTTCACGAATGCCGACCATAGACGATTTTCCTAATTACGGATCGCATCGAATACGTCGGCCGCAGTCGGCGTTGGTAAGCAAAGGGTTATTTCGCCTTGCAAACCATTCGGTTTTTCCAATGGGGCTGAAATTGCGCGGCCGAATCGAAGGCGCTGGCTGGAAAAATTCATCCTATTTGCCATTAAAGATAATTGTCGTTCGAATGCGCGCCCGATGGGTCTTTTACGGGAGCTACTTTAATTCGGAATTTGCACGTAAAACGTTTCTTTGCGCGAATTCCGGCGAGACGTCGGGCGGAGCCAAGGAATACGTTTAGTTATGGCCTTTATTCCCCCTCTTTAGCCTCGCCTTTGTGTTTTACGACTTCGCGTTATCTTACCTGCGGCAAAACGCGGCTTCTTTATCGTTATAATCAAATTTGCGGGCTGTGCATCGCGGTGATGTATAAAGTTTTAAAATATGACGGGCGGGCGTGTTTTTTTTACTGGACGTACTTTATCCTTTTTGCTTCGAGTTTTATATCGTTTATCATTGCCGCCCCCATTTGCGGTTGTAATCGAGTCTCACTCATAAACACTAATGAAATCGCACTAATAAAATCCGTGCATTCGTCGTAAAGTATAAAGTTTAGAATAATTATGTACAAATTGTTTTTTTTTTGGTAGATCTACTTTTATCTTTCTTGCTTCGAGCTTTTGCATCGTTTATTATTACGAGTCGTACCGATTGTTATAATCAAATCTATGGCACGTGCATCGGACGATATGAGAGATTCGAATTTTCTGGAGAACATCAAGAGGCGGCCTGGGTTAACATACGTCAAAGAAGATAAGCGTTTCCGCTCATTAAGGGACATTTCAACGAGAATTTCGAGAGAGACTTCGCAACGTCAAACGCAAAATTCTAGTCACTCGAGGAAATCCGGAAATTCAAAAATACAGTGAGAGCTATGTGTTTTCGCCGTTCTCGATGTTTGAACAAAATCTTCCTTTGAAAGCGTTTTTGCGCGAACGAATATCCGCCTAAGGACGATTAAGCGTTTGCACACGCTCGTTTTCCATCAAAGTATTAACGCGAGTTTCAGATCATCGCGTGGATATACGTTTTACCTATCGGAGCTGAATCACGCGAAGAGTCATTTTTTTTCTATATACCATTCCATTCATGGGATCCAAGCGAACGTACTTTTAATCGAAACAAGTGTCCAAAATACTATATCCTTGAGAATCCACGGTGAGCATTTTTATGTATTGTATTATATATAGTTATATATTAAATAAATTATTATAATGGTATTACAATACCATTAGTTCTGTGATTATACGCTAATATAGCTATTTCTCGATGAACTTTATCACAATATATATACATATGGATATAGATCTCGAACTTTTTGCAAAGAACACACATCCGTGGTAAGATTACAACGTCTCGTTGCTCCTTTCCCCATTTTCGATGCAAAAACCTAGAGAAGCTAGAAGTTGGTTTTCGTATAAGCACAAGTGTTCTTCCCAGCAGCAGGACTCCTTCCGAAGCACGGACGGTTCCTGGACGTATAATTCGTCCGACTTAGGAAAATACGGCGCGGAAATTGTGCCTTTTAGCTTTCCTTGTGAGCCTCGAGTGGGATTTACGTCGGTAAGAGCCATTAGTCGCATTATACCATAGGTACACCCGTAATAGCTTCCCCATCCAGAGCCAGGGCGAGAGATAAATCTCCACCGGAAGTTTCTTCCAGGGCGAGCGATACGTCGCAACAATTTCGCGTTAGGGGGAAAAAAACCGCCGTTTTTCCAATAAGCGGACAATTTTACCGTAGACTGTCGCCTCGATCTTCCCCCCCCCCCCCCTCCTACCATCTTTGCGATCGTTAATTTCGCGAAACGAGACTTGGAACACTTTGATCCTGCCGCGAGAACTTTCTGAATATCGCCAGGTTCTTATCGCGCCCTCGAGACACTTGTTTGTTACTTTATTCTTGGACGCGGATTAATGGGCTGCTCTTGTACTTAGGTTCTGTATAGGGTCTACTCTTTAATTGGTTTCGTTGGGTCTACGATTCCATGAGTTTGGTTTTTCCTCGAAAGTGGTATAAGTTGGGCTTGGAAGGAATTACCTGTGGGTGCGAGAGTGGATAGAGGATATATAAGGATAAGGATATATAAGTTTCTTTAAAATTGGAATTATAGCTCTCTATGACTTTACCTTATCGTCGAAAGGGTCTGTGGAATCAAAAATAATCTGATCACCTGAGCGACGAATACATTGGCATTATTTAGCTTCACTTATTTGTGCGAAGTAATCTCCACGGTAGATTAAAACCAAAATCGGAAAGAAATTCAATTTGGAACCAGATCTGTGAATGGCGTTTTCTGGAATTCAAGCTAAATTCGATTAAATAGAAATCCCCAAACACGTCCATGGGTTAGGGCGGCGATTTTAATATATAAGACAGCGTACGTAGACATAAGTTAATTTTTGGTGGAGTTTTTGGAGAAGCTTTATAGCGAGAATATCGAGTTTTTGCGAGGAGAGTGCTTGATAGAGAGTTCGGTTGCGAGCTAAGAAGTACGACGTGGCCATTTGCGAAGCAGTACGACGTCCGTACCTCGACTTTCGTTTATTATCGATAGCTTCGATGATTCTCCGTATACTTTTAATGAAGCACATTTTTACCAGCACCATTTTCCTACATATTTATACATTTAAGGAATTTATTTGAAAGTTCTTTTTAGGCGCGCGCGCGGTTTTGCGACCATAAATTGGGGTTCGCCTCTAAAACAATTTTGAAACCGCTGGGATATCGTAATTTCTGGTGCAAATGGAGCCGCTAGAATTGCGGAAACGTGTCTTTAAACGAAATTCCTCAAGCGCGCAGCTCATACGAACGAGCCCAGCGCGCGTTTCCGTGAAATTCGCACGTTCCGGAAGTGCTGGCCGCGCAACGAGTAAATTAAGGGCTCAAGCCAGGTGAGAAGCTTGACCATAGGAATTACCTGCAACGAAGTTTGGGAGACGTTGTTATGCTGATTTGGCGGAGAAAGGCGGAAGGAAATTTCGCCGCAGCGCTGAGCGCCTCGGCTTTTTTGGCGAAAGCTCCAGCGCGAGTGTTGCCACATTTTTTCATGGAAATACGTCTCGAGGTGAAACCATGTTAATCGTTTTACCGCCCAACATTATTTTATAACGTCTCGTGAAAAAGCAAATGATCGAGCGTGAGATTTATAAACTTGATTGCGTATATTATAAAAGGGGAAGAGTAGGTTTTTGAAACACTACTCCAAGGAGGATTCAAAAAGTATCGGGGTAAATTGATAAAGAGTCTAGATAAAGAACGTGATTAAATCATTTTCCCTTGAACTTAATCACGACGTTTGCGATAATGAAGGTATCTACTTCAAAATTCATAAAATATTTTCGCATATAATTCACGAACTAAGATCGAGCAACGAGTTCTTAGTTGATATTTAATATTAATCTTAATTCACTATTGAAGTAGCTACTCCTGGATTAAATACAGACACTCGACTCCATCACTCGCTACCTTCGCTTGAACTTGAAACATGTCTTTTTGACAAAACCTCGAATCTCGCTTTTGATAAAGCCTCGCATCTCAAATTTTCTCTTTATCCAAATCTAAAACACTCTGATCCGAGGCTCGGTTTGGCATATCCTTCACTCGTGAATAATTATTCGATAGAACTACAGGATAAATTAGTGAAATTCGCTCTCACAGAGGAGGAGGCTTTATTGAATTTCGCGGGTTGTCCGTCGTATCGGCGAGTAAGTAACTCGAAGTTGGCTGAAGCCACGGCAAAGTTCGAACCGACCATACGGCAAATTCGATAAGACCAAAGGAACCATCGAGGGACACGAGCGGATTCCATCTTTCCTTTATCTTTGAGGACATTACCCGAACGAAATAGCTACGCCGCGGAAGCAAGCTGATCGATGGCGATCGTGTATCGAACGAGAAGCGATTCCACCCCCCTTTTGGTCTTATGTCGAATACGGAGCTAAAGTAATCGATGGAGATCGCGCATCGAACGAGAAGCGATTCGAACCCTTTATCGGTCTTACATACGGAGTGTGGAAGTAGAATGATCGATGGAGATCGCGTATTGAACGAAAAGCGATTCGAACCCTTATTAGTCTTACGTGGAATACGGAGGTGAAGTATTCGATGGAAATCGTGCATCGAACGAGAAGCGATTCGAACCCTTTTTTGCCCTTATATATTGAGTACGGAAGTAAAATGATCGATGGAGATCGCGTATTGAGCGGGAAGCGATTCAAACCCTTATTAGTCTTACCTCGAATGCGGAAGTAAAGCAATCGATCGAGATCTCGTATCGAGCGAGGAGCGATTTCGATCCATTTTTGATCTTATACATAGAGTACGGAAGCAAAATGATCGATGGAGGTCGCATATCGTATAGAAAACGATTGGAACTCTTATCGGTCTTACATCGAATAAGCAGGTGGTTTTCAAATACGCTATTAAATATACTATATTTGCGTTTTAAATATACTACATTCAAATTAAGCAGACAGGCCTTTCTTCAAATTCCTACGCGAGCGTTTCGGAATCTGTCGATTTCCTTAAACGTTTAACATCAAATATTGAAACAAACTCGAGCGACTTCCTTCTCCTCCCGCCAACCACTCCTCATCCTTAAAACCTTACAAACCAAAGTCACTATATCGAGCCACAGAGTTGAGAGCTTGAGATCATCTCGAGTTCTTCGGGATCCAGGATCCACCTCCACGTTTCCGTGGTTCCACTTTGGCGGAGGAAACCGGAAATGAACAGCGACAGAGAGGTCGTTGCGCCGTGGATTGACCGAG
Source organism: Ampulex compressa (assembly GCA_038496175.1). Classification (NCBI taxonomy): domain Eukaryota; kingdom Metazoa; phylum Arthropoda; class Insecta; order Hymenoptera; family Ampulicidae; genus Ampulex; species Ampulex compressa. The sequence continues at coordinate 53,750 of JBCFXI010000703.1, forward strand.
GAGGAGCGGCGCCTTGGAGTAAGGAAGATAAATCGAGGTAATCCTCGACCTCCACGGAGTGGAAAAGTGGCAAACAGTGTAGCACCCCTCGCCGATACTCCCTGGTCTCCATTAGGCCCGAGTGACCTGTGCAGGGATGCGCAGTCTGGCGGCTAGCTTCGCCAGGAGGACGCAGTTTATTTAGATTTTCCTGCTAGACACGCGTCCCAAATTGTCCAACCTGAACTTGTGGCTCTGAAGTTCTCGAGGGACAATGGCAAAGGCTGGCTGGTGTATTTCAGACGCCGCTGTCGTGTACAACTTGGGGAAGTTTGGCTATTGCTCGTATTATTAAGTATGGGTTACGGAGCGTGAAAAGTTGCAGGGAGAAGTTTTGGGTGTTGAGGTTCTCGAGGATCAAAGGCGCGATTGGTTGGATGATATGTGCGAAATACTGTGGTTATGTGTAATTTAGAGACGTTTGGATATAGTGACTGTATTTTGAGTAGAAATGAAGCTCGTTGTATTTTAAGTAAATACGAAGTTGCGCGATTTGCTTGAAGTAGCAAAGTTATATGTAACGCAAGGTGGAAAAGTTTAAGTATGGTGATTATTCGTATGGTTGGATTTGAAGTGTATTACGTGGAAGGATATAGAGATTTTTCAGAGAAACGTAACAATGTACCACAACTTCATTTCGTGACTTGTATATATATCTCGTCCGAATTATGCGCGTTGATTTTGAATCGACCGATCGAAGATGTCGATTTGAAGCGGAATCTATCTCATCGTGTCACGTAAAAAAGTACAAGATTGCCTTGGAGTTCGTTATCGTAGCGTGAAATATTCTTGTCCGCAGTAGTCATCGTATCTACGATCTCCATTCCGTGTCTCTCTACGGACCGGAATCGATGGATTCTACGATATAGATCATATAGCTTTCTTTAAGATGCGCGTCACGGAGAACACTAAAGTAATATAAAACTTGAAATATGAAATAATATCGTCCTTAATATTAGGAAGAACATATTATCCGAAATACCTTATTTCCAATAACGATGAAAATTATTTCGACATTGAATTTATCCTGCTATTATAACTGCCCGTTATTTACATCCTATTATTAATAACTGCATATTATAACCGCCATTAACGAGTGTCATTCAAAAAAATTTCACCTTTTTTCCCTTTTCGGGAAAATATTTCTGGAAAATATGGTTTTCAACGAATTTGATCAGAAATTATTCGACACGCGTCCCTTTGCCTATAACGAATATACTCGTCGCGCACGACTAACGTATCAAGCGAGAAATCCTGTGGATTATTTGCGGTTGAAAGAACATCGCTCCTCTTCATCATTGTTATGCTCTTATTTTCCTACTAAATTATAACCTGCCAACGTGCAACCGTTGGCGCGGCAAGAGAATTTTACGGGGACAAAGCGTCGCGTACTTTCAATGGGAAGATAGCGCGATTTATCGCGAGGGGCCATCAAAGATTCCCATGGATTTATGTCCACTTTGGAAAGAGGAAAAGTGGGTCCCGCTTTTTGGCAATCCCGGGATGGCCCGAGCTGTGGATCAACGAGACAAGTTATTGTATTCGTTGGACCGGTGCGTAAATCCTCGCGACGATAAGGAAGTTCCCGAGAAAGGAAGTTGTGGCGTACGCTCGATTAGCCTTGAATTATTAATATCCGTATGGATGTATCGGTCGTGGATATCTATTCGAGGAAAATATTTTCGAGGATCGCTTTCTTTGATGCCGATAAGGACGCTCGTAATTGGTAATTTTAAATATTATTCTTCATCGACTCGTGGACTCTCCTGTACTTCCACTCGTTCGAGTATCGCAATCGATGATCGATATAGATAAGTATGGAAAGTTCATAATTTCCGTTTCTCTTTTTATTCGACATGATCTTAAATAAATAATTTCGTACAACTTTGATCCAACACGTCACGAGTGATTCTGTATTATCCTGGATGATTCTTTGGTGGAATATGCGTCTCTTCTCCTGCATGTTATTACTTTAGGATGAACAATGTTCGCTTCGTGTTCATCCGTACAGGATAATCGTCGTTCCAATAAGTGAAACGTGAATTGGATTTTTTAAAATCAGTTTCTTATGTGAATCTACCTGGCGAAAAAGGCGATCATTAAAGAGAAAAGATGCTCCACGATCAACATATATATATATATATATATATATTATACATCGCATATATCACTGCGACTATTATAACACGCGTACAATTAAATACGTATATCCCACCAATGGCCTTATATCGGTTATTTCGATGTCGTCCGAAAACTTCAATCGCAATAGAGCGCATTTCATCGGTAAAACGGTCAATTTAATTGGCCAAAGGTCGGACGCAGTGCGCGAAAGGGTGAATTCCGAGTGTAAAATCCCTAATACAGCGGATCTCGATATTCGAATATTGTCCAAAATCGGGGATCAATGCGGAAACAATCGCTGCGCGTGAGCGCAGCCCGGTGTTCCGTCCCTCCAAAACCGTAGAATGCGAATAAAAACAATGGGCGAAGACTGATGGCAAAGCGGATAAACGCACGTGGCGAGAGCCGGAGAGTGGGTCGTATACAAATACAGGTGGGCTTTCATTCGGGTCAGAGGGTGGACAACTGCCTACGTGAGGCGCCTACCAACTCCTCGCGGCTTCGATTCCACGGATCCCAGCGTCATTTTTCTCGCTGCCGACGGAAGGAAATTTGTTCGATCCCGAAGGACCGAGACGCGATGTTTCTGGGGATCGTTTGCCAAAAATTATTCGGAGAACGGATCCTCGTTCTCCTTGGAAATTATTCGAGGCTGTTCGTGATACTCGGTGATAAGATAAATGGGATAAAGTATAAAGAAGGCGTGTTTAGAATTTTTATAACGATCAGAAGTGTTTCTCACATTTTCTTGGAGGTTGGACGCGTCGGTTAATCGAGTGCATTTAAATTCCAATCGGTTGAATCAAATGAGCGTTAAATGTATCTTTGAATTGAAAAACTCTTCAACTATCTATATGAATATCATTGTATAGATGTACGTATATCTTAAGTATCTCCATTTTAGTATCAAGTATTTTACATCAGTATATCCATATGCCTCAAAAATAAACGGAAATGGAAGAAAGAGATAAATCGATTGGTGGATGGGAAATCGTGATGCAAAATTAAAATGAAAAACCGCACTATCTCAGCTTTCAGACATCTTTGCGAAAAAACGCAAGGCAGCTGTGTCCTTGTAAAAGGATGTGGATAGAAGGAAAGAGTAAATCCACTCGCCGATGGAAAATCCTGATTAAGAGTCGAGGAAAAGTGTAATATTCTATTAGGTATTTTGATGAAAAATTATAGAGGGCCAGTTTTAAAAGGTTGGATAGTTCTGGTGTCAAGGTACCCATCGAGAAATATATCGTCGCTTACTCCATCCAGAACGTTTTATCGGACGTGACCCTCGTAAATCTGCGGGCCTCATACCGGAATACCTTTAGCGTTCTTCGTATTAATCTTCGCCAGACGATTCATCTCGCTTCGATATCAGAATCGATGGGCGGTATTGCGTGCCGAAAATAAAGCCGTAAGAATTTCCACGAAGCTTTAAACTTCATGGGCGGTGTATTACTTACCCCTGGATCACGATACTTTTCTATAAGATGCGGTATTAGAAAACTATCGTAAAGTTGGCTATTGAAAAAAACACCTTATGCGAGTTGGAGAAATGTATTTATCGATCTTTGAAAACCAATCTTTGGAACGCAGTTTGGAAGAACTGCGGTTTTGAGAAAATAATTATCACGATTATGAAGCATAGTCAAGACTAACGAAAGCGTATCGAATAAATTTAAATGACGATTTTGGGACGTTGGTGGTTAATATTTATGGTTAATAAAAGACGGTTACTCCGAGGACGTCATTTTAGATGAGAAAAGATGATTTTGAGCTTCGGAGGAGAAGAAATTGTTTCAGCAATCTGAAAAAATGTAGGCCAAGTCGGTGATTAATTTCAACGTTTCTCTTTAAGATACGTACTAATTTAGTTTAATCAATTTAATCTAATTTTCTTCAAATTGCTCGAACGACCCCTTTTCATCCGAGGTTAAGTACCTTAAGTGACCATCTCTCATTAAGTTCATTAATTAGGAGAAAGAGGAAAGGAAGGAGGAAACGTGGGGAGGTATATTACTCGGATTATATTTTCGCTTAAAGCTCCTCAAACGTGTTTTCTATCGCGTAGGGATTAATCCGCCAACTCTGAATTCTGAGTTGTAAACGAAATCTGATGAATGCTTAGATCAAAGCGGATCGAAAAAAAAATAGCGCGTACATTATTTCTCTAACAAGATAAGAATGAACTGCGAATAATGCAATTCGGATTAAAATTTTAATCGGATCGACTAACCGACGGATTGAAGCGTATTTCAAAATAACCCGTTAAAAACTTATCATACGTATATATAATTTTGCTTAACGTAAATCAACTTTTACTTCAACCACTACACGGATTATTCGATTTAAATAGATTTTATATTCGCCAGTAGATCGAAAGTTTGCGCGAATTGCTGGGAGAAAATGTGTTGCATTGTGCAAAGTCCGACTTTATTATCGAATGAAAAGCTCATTTCAATTAACTTGGTTAATTCAAATTATTCGATTTTTTGCCTCATTCCCGGCTTATTAATTACATCTCTATACGAGACCACGCATAGTGATACATGTAAAAAAAATGCATACAGTAAACGTGCATAATAATTTCTCTAAAAAAAAGAGATAAGAAAAAATATCTTAAATTATGAAAACGAATAAATACCCAAACACGAATACACCACATTTATAATCCTCGCGTATGATCGTTTAAAGCATCTTTCGTATTCATATTATATTTAATATTCTTATTAATACGCTATGGTAACTCCCGGCTGTCTTCCTGCTCGATACGTCATAGCCGATAAAATACACTCCTGGTCTGAGCGAGCAGCTTTTCCAAGGTAGGTGGACTCTTGGTGAAATGAAAAACACAACGCGCTATACAACGTTTCGACTCCGTTGCGAGTTCTCTTCAAGTATATTACTCGAAGCATGGTCGCGCTAGAATATTACGAAATTTTGTTTATTAGTTAAACGGTACCTGAACCAAACTTTCAACGACTATTGTTAACGAATCATTATTTTTTGTACGTTATTTTATGGAGACCAACTTTACCTCCTCTTTCAGTCGTTTGAACGATTATTTTCTCCACTGGCTCAGACTTTGCTCGCCTAGGAGAGTCGATGTTATTACTCGCTTGTACCGTATACTGTATTATAACGTATTATACCCAATTACCTTATACTTTAATATCCTCATTAATTTACAATAATCTCATACGAGCGAATTTAATACCACAAGGAAGAGCGATGGCCGTCCGTTCACCACATACAAACTTCATTCCTTTTAACGTCCGCTAACAATAGCTCTTATCGCCGCCATGCGTGTCCAGTGGGATGCTCGCGTGGAAAAATGGGGGAAATAAGCGAGGCGCGATTTTATTTAGATATACGATTTTATTTAGCTCACGCTCGCAGGCCGAGGCGGCAAATAAACGAAGTCGAATAAATGACGAAGTGGGGGCAGAGTTGTCCGGCTAATGGTCGCTTCGCTGAACCGCACTTTTTTTTTCTTCCCTCTTCTTTTTTTTTCCTCCTTTTTGAGACAATGGACGAGCTCGTTTTGCCAGAAAAGGATTACGCTGTCGCCTGGCATCGTGTTTTATGTGCAATTGTTGCTGGCTCCAAGGCCGCGAGCCAAAGCACCCGGACGAGTGTGCCGGGCCGTGCAAAAATTAAAGCCATCATGACCTTTGATGGCACATGCCGCCATTTTGTGAGCGCCGCTTTTGCCAGACGCCTTTAACCATGGAGCTCGATTTATGGGTTTGGGCCACTTTAATCTTCGTTAATCGCTTTTGTGAATGGTCGTGCTTAGTGTAATCGAGGTTAATGCTGGAGGAATTTTTTGAAAGCTCTCGTTCTGAAAATTAGGGTCGCCGTGGTACTGGATAATATTATCTTTGTCTTATCGATCGACTTGGTTAGGGAGTTTGATTTATTTTGGTTCGGTCACTTTAATGATCGTTGATTATTTTTTTGAATATATGTATTTGGTGTATATGATTATATCGTTGGTAAATTTTTGTTCAGAGTTTTGTATTGATGGAAATGATCGCATTATGAACCTATAATTATAATGTGATTACTTATAACTTACGTGCAAATAATCAACTTTATCTCTATTCTTTTCTCCTGTAAAACTTAACGTTGGTAAACTACAGATTCCATACTATTTAAAATATTACAATTTCATTTTCATTTCCTGGGCAAAATTCAATAAGATCAGAATAAACTCGAGTTTCAAACTAAATTCAAGAGAAGTTAATAAATTTCTCGAAAACAAATTCACCTTCGATAATTCGCTTCATTTTTCTTAAAAAATGTCGTGCGGTTGTGAGAAGAATGCACCATAAAAAAAACGTGAGAATCCAAGTAGTCTGGAAAAGTCGTGAAAACTGGCACGATCGATCGATGCCACGGTAGTGCGAGTTTTTCGACAGAATGAGGAGATCGCTCTACATGTTCTATTTTTTTTCTTTTTTTTTTCTTTTTTTCAGTGAATCGATGGAGCTTGCACGTGACAGTCTCGCGCTCGTAACTCATTTTCAGTGGCACCTACAACATGTTTTGCTAACCAGCAAAATATAGATGTTATACAACGCGTGCAACATTGATAATGGTGTTTGTTTCCTTCTATTTATTTTTTACACGTTTCAGCGCTTATGGTACTGCAAGTAAAACAATCCTTAGATTATACAATTATTTTGGCCTTATAGCTCGCTTCGACTGTTGCGATTAACTGGAAGAATTACGTAGACTCTAAAAAAATGTTTATATAAAGCATAATTAACGATTTCAATTAAAATAATAATGATAAATTATAAAGATTAAGGGGATACGACATCGCATTCAACTACGCCAGTGTCAGTCTTTCGTAATACCATTCAACTCGTCACCTTACCTTTACAATTTTTCATTATCAATTTAATTTAAATTTAGAATTTATTACGTGCAAAAATCTTATCATCGTTCACAAAATAGTCGATTTAATCAACCAAGCTTCCGAGCTCCAAAAAACCAGATGAAGAATTAAAAATAAACGCGCCAATGCGCTCGCTATAATCATAAAAATCATTTACTCGTCATTAAACAATTCCGAGCCCAGGTTGGGAGGCCGTATTACGCGCAAATAGAGCTATGAACTACGCGTAAAAAGGGAGTGTCGTAAAAAAAGAAATATCCAGTAAATAGAGGAACAGGTGTATTCTTTCGGCCATACCTCGGGGATAAAAAGGCATTTTCAGAAGGACCAGATTCCGTGTCGAGGATGACCGTCCCAGGCTTCGAATCCTCGTCGAATCCAGCTGGAATTTTGGGCCGCGAGGAACAGACAGAGCCGATGTATCTAGGAGAACGATGCAACGGACGCAATGTGCGGCATGTGCAGCGGCTCTGTATTGTTTTCAGCGGCGCGATCGTAATTCCGTACCATTATCTCGTCCTCGGCTGTCGCGCACTTGCGAACAGCCGAATGCAAACCGGCTGCTCCATTTACGCGTCTGCTCGTCGTTAACCGTGATCACTTCTGGCCCGGCGAAGAAATTAATTGCGCTCACGTTTTATTGGCACGACCTTCTGCCTCCTCGATCATCGAGAGTCGAGAGGAAATCATGGCCGAGGATCGAAATAATAAACCGTAAAAGCTTCCTCGATTGGGCCGCTCGGTCCATGCTCGTTTGGCTTTTAAGGATGAACATCGGGATTAACTGGCTTATGCTTTGGTTTTCGATGCTTTGATTGTTTCAGGTTTTTATGCTCGATCGTCGTGGATGAGAGGATTTTTGGAAATTTTATTGATTTCTTTCAGGCTCGAGCTGTCGGATGGTTGGATCGATGAAAATTGTATTTTCTTGCAATTTTTTTGGTTTGTTCTTGGTTGTATTTGGTGTTTTATATTATATACGGATATGATTATTTTCTTACTGTCACGTTCGTAATTCATCGGGTTGATAGGAAAGTAGTTTTGATTTCGTAGTGTGAAATAAGACACGTATTTTTATACGGTGAACGAAGTTTGATCAAGAATGTATTTTCCATTTTGTTCGATGACCTTTCGCCATCTTCCTGGCAACTTCATAATTCCGCGCTTATAAAACTTTTTGGTCCTTATCGAGAATACTTTCTTGCCAAACCGATAAGTATGGCAAAGAAATCCAGTGCCATTCGCTGGTATTCTAGCTTCGAGTTAAATTATTCTTTTACAATATTGGTTTCTAAGTAACTTGGATCGAATTGTCTTTCATAAATTGTATTCCCGAAAGTAAGCTTCGATGTACCAAAACAACGTAGTCTTTGATACGTACCCTTAAAAATTCCAAGGTATATGTATGCAAAAATAAACCGATCGATCTTTCTCATACTTTCCCGGTATTTTCTGATGCATTTTTCGTGTAGGTGAAATTTGATTTCTCGAAAGCCACGGCGGGAAAGCTTTGAGATGCGCTTTGGTCAAGACGTATCGCGAAATTCCTTTGCTGCTTATTCAGCTGGAAACCGCGAGAGGCAGTATCGTAAAAACCTTGATTCGTTCGTTTTAATAATTAACGATAAGTGCTTTTATTTCTCATCGTATAGTCAGTCAACTTCGTCCAATTACAAGTTTACTAAAAAAATATTTCCAATACGATCGATATCCCAATAATGTAACGATAGAAAAAAAACTAATAATAAAATTATAAATATACCTGCAAAGTTATATAATTTCAAAATGATCGTCACATTGCAATTTTTTATAATTAAAATCTATTACGCATCCGCTCGCTCCGCAAGAGTACTTACTCCCCAGTGAGAGCAAACCAATTTAATATTTAGAACTCTGGACGAGAGTTTGTCCGGAACACGCTTCCGGTAATGCATCCGAACTCGGAGTTTGCAAAACGTGGATACAGCGGTTAATCGTGTCCTCGCAGACGGATGAATAAATGAATCTTCGCGGATTGGAGAGAAAGGCTAATTTTCAGCTGCCAGTTCGTTGGTCAATTAGCCGAAGGTAGATCCGGGAAATTCTAGTTAATCTTCTTGTCTATATCAACGCCTTTTCTGCTTCAATTCCATTCTTCCTCTTTTAACCCGCCTTACATAACTATCATATATTTACTCTTACGTTTTTATTGAAGCCTAGAATAATGTATATCAAAAATATATTGCAAGCACAATGTAAAGAAAGTATCGATAAATGAATTTGACTGGATTTTTAATTTTCATAGAAAAGCAGAAAAATTGCCCTACGATAAGGGGAAAGTTCGATTCAGAAGCTAAAATAAGTATATTCGATATCTTATTCGGGCCTTTGTCGCGTGCAATCGACGTAGAGATCATTTCTTCTTCCCTGACTATTAATTCGGAACTGAATGGGTTAATAAGATCGCGGGTATCCGTGCGTGTCTGTATTATGGAAACAATATACGAGAGCGGCTCGACCCAATTTCTAGGGATCCGGACCGTACGTTTCGATTCCAATTTCAATCACGGTCTATCCTACAAAACCGACTTGATTGCTAATTCTTTCGTATCGATGCACCGCAAGGGAGTGGAAAACGGTCTGTGAAATTGTTCGTGTACGTATATCGTTATCCCACACGTGTAATGCAGTTTTTTGTTATTAGTCGGAGTCGAGGATGGCATAGTTATTATTTTACTACGTTATACGTTCATATGATTTTATATGAGGAATGAAAAATAACATTCTGTGAATATTCTATATGCAAGTGGTACCAGCAGAGAGAAGAAAATAACGGTGTATGACTCCTCACGCGTTATAAGCAAGGTAGTTTTATATGAAAATATTCGATCGAAATATCCGTTGATATATTATAAAATATTCTAAAACGGTTTTATAGTAATGTTCCAAGAAAGTTCGAAACCAAAAATATCGCATTTTTAGGCACAATCGCTTTTCTCCATAAAATTTCCCGAGCACATTCGATATATCGATTAAGTCTACGACGAGAGCACTGGAGAATCTGGTTCGACGAATATTTAGCGCTTCGTGCGACTTCGAGTTAGGTCGACGAGTTGTCGATTGACAAGGAGACTTTATTCGTCCAGCGGCAAAGTATCTTGGCTTGTTCGTTATAAGCTCCGCCGTGGCCTTCGTTAGAAACTTCCTCTCTCTTCTCCCAACTTAGCACTTTACACGATATTGCGTCAGAATACTTTCGCAATTTTCTGCCGTACCGACCTCCGTGACTATCTCACTCCGACGTCCGCGTAACCTGGAAAAATGAAAATCGCGCAAAGGACGTTGGGGGAAATAATCACGGAACTTCTGCGATTCGAAATCCATCTTCGGTGGTATTCCAGCGAAATCCGTGATCCGAATTTAAAGAACACGGGCTCGACTGGGGTGTCTGTACGAATTTCAAGGGAACGAGCAAAACTGTGAATAGAATCTAATTTTAACACTATACCCTAACGTAATTTCGTGTTTTGAGAAAAACTGTGAACGGAATTGGTGAATGGAATAATTTCGTGTTTTGTATAATACACGAAACTATAAATGGTTAACTATAGAAGTTATCGAATGATGAGTCGATTCTCTTCTCGATTTTATTTCAGTGCTTTTATAGATGGAATCCGAAGAACGTGAGTTTTGTTTGCTATTTACTATTAAGTATTAAGTATTAAGAGTGTTTATATTGTATATAAGAAACTGTTGAACGGTCAAGCATTGAATCCACGCTGCTAAGTAGTCAGCATCAATGCGTACGAGGACACGAGTGCGTATCCGTAAAAAAAGGACTTCATCCAGGACTCGAGGCCCTCGAATCCCAAGTCACCTCGCATTTCCCTTCAGCTTCGCACGCCCCCTCCTTTATTTTTCACCCGAGATAATCGAATTCCGGGCGTAACTCCGGCCAATCGCGACGAGATTCCTTCCAAAACGCTCGACAGCCGCGCGATATTCGCAGGAGCGCGAATAGGAGTCGAATGGCGGCGAAGCGGGAGGAGGAGAGGAAAAAAGGAAGGAGCGTCATCTAACGCGTGGCGCTCAGACGAAAAAGGAATTTCCATTTAACATTGGTCCCCTCTGTTTTATGAACCACGAGGACCGTTTAACACCGCGGTCGCATTTCGACAATCTTCCGAGCTCGTGTTTCCTTCGGATCTTCCTCGAATTTCCGTAGAATTGCATTCCCTGACTGAACTCGCCGCTCGTGCGTGGAATTTTTGCGTAAATCGAGACCCTTGTGTGGAAAATTTCATCGTAAGACTGGACCTGTTTATTCAAAAGATGATTTTTGAACGATCGATTACGAGCATGATATAAATTTTATGTGTGTGTGCCCTCTGTACTTGGTTTCATATTGAATTGTCATTATTGAGGCAAAAGCGTGGGAAAAGTAATGACGTCGCCTTATGAATTATACCTCAATATGAGATCACGTATGGTGATATGTATAAAAGTGTATATCGTATTCGTGATTGATTATGTAAAAATAATTTCTCAATTATTCGAAGCGGTTCGTTTTAAATTCCTCCGTCCTTTTTTCTTTAAATATAATATATTATATAACAAAACGTAGTTTCCAGAGCAGGTGGACATTCTTTTCCTCCAATATCCCCACTTTTTCGAAATCCTTACTCTGCTATCCACAATCCTTTTTATAATAAATTTTCAACGTGAAAAAGTAGATTTGATTAATACCCTGAGCATATATGTACAATATGTCGATGTTAGAAAATGAAAGACGATGAGCGACGAAGAAACGTAACGGAGAAGAGAAACTTGTCAGATAATTAGAGGATACGTACGCGACACGTCGATCGTGGTACCGAGTTGTCGAATAGAATTTCCAGGGCGAGTGTATTTAAAATTGTATTTTGCCATTTTCTGAGGCACGAGGACCGTTTAACACCGCGGTCGCATTTCGACAATCTTGCGAGCCCGCGTTTCCTTCGAATGTTCTTCGAATTTCGCCGGAATTGCATTTCCCTGGGAACTTGGACGCCGCGCGTGGAATTTTAGCAGCACCTTTGGGTAAATCGAGACTCGTGCTCGGGATATCCTCTCGATGCTGAATTCGGCAAGATCGAAGTAAGCGCGAACGGTAGGAGGAATTGTACGTTCTACTGAATAATTTGTCGGCTTATCGATTCGTTTGAACAGTTATATCTCCATCTAAGGAGACCAACATTGGATCAAAGCAATAATGTGATTTAACAAACGACGCCTAAAGGTGGTAAATACTCGATACGATAAAAAGGAATGTATATTATTATTTCAAATTGTATTATGTACAAGCTGTACATTTTCCAGTTTTCTTTAAATAAAATGGTCATTGTCGGTGACTAAGAGGAAAAATAATTGTATTATAACCGATAAAAAAAACAGATCGCTCATCTATTTATTTCACAGAATCCTAACAATAGAATCGAAAGAGTCTCGAATATTTTATATGCTGCAAAACGGATTGAAAGGATAAATCCCATTGTGCGCATGCGCGATCTACGCGGAATCAGTTTTTACGAAGAAAGCATTAAAAGTTTTATGTCGTCAGGGAATTTCCATTTAACGCGCGCGTTTAATGCTTTATGAGCCGCGTGAATCGATTAACGTCGCTTACGCGCTTCAGCAACGGTCGCTCGCGTTTTATTCGTATTCCGGAAGAGATATATTCTCCTAGGAATTCGTGCGTAGCGCGTGCTAATGTATGCGGAATTTCTGGCCAATGCACCGATAATTTGGAATTCTTAGTCTTTAAAATGGATCGATCGTTCTTCCTAACGTATTCTTTGGAGAATGGACGGTAAACGGGAGCGATATAAATTTCAAATAATGTTAGATCTTATAAAAACAAAACTGAGACTGATGACGTGTGTCGATTAAAAGTACCAGATTTTCATGAAAAGATTTGGAATGAAATTTTATACGAGCATAAATTTTGTAACAATGAAATAGCGACAGATATTTGAAAAAAAAAGTATTGAGTTGAATATGTGGCCGATTAAAAAATATTACCGAATATATACAAATAAAATTTTCATGCGCAGAGGAATTTGATAAAAAGTAAATTGAGACAGAAATTGGCTAAAAGCTATGGAGGTAAATGTTTGCTTAACGCAAAAAGTTTCGAAGAAAGTTTCTAAATAAAATTTCATACGAGAATAAATTTGATAAAAGAAAAATATTTGACCGAATGGCCAGACAGTACAATTTTCATAGAAGTATGTCGAATAAAATTTCATACGAGAATAAGTTTGACGAAAATGAAACAGACAAATTTGACGGATAGCGCCGAGTTAATTGAACAGTACAAGGCTTTCGTAAAAAGGTTTCAAATATCAAGTTTGATAAAATAAAAAAGAGAGACAATGATTCGATGAAAAATATCGAGTAGTACAAAATTCTCGAAAATAATCCCCAATAAATTTTCACGCATTCCAATTATGGCAAAACCAATTTGTTTATGGAAAAAAATATATTAGAAGAATAAAGTAGATTTCTTTAGCACTTCGGCTGTACATCAAAAATACTTTGCTCTAGGAAGGCCCACGATGCAAAGCGTTAAAAATCGCGATATTCCAAAGACAAAATCAAACATTCCAGAGCGCTGCCGAACTTCGGCGTGTATTTTTAAGCCACTAGGGTCGAGCAATTACAGCATGGAGCGCGAGATTACAGCAAAACGTCGAGTTAATAACAAAAAGCAGCTCGGATGAAACGTACTTTGCGGCAAGTTCAATGCTCTCTGTCGAGAATCGAACGAAAAGCGAGCAGTCCAGGGACACAGGTGCGAGCAGCTTGACAAATTACAGGACCAGAGTGAGGGACTTATCGTTCCGCACCCTAAGAACGCAGCGGGTAGGACATTTGTCTAGAGGAAATTCCAGGCATTCGTATCGATTTTCAATTATAAAAAATAATACCACGCACAAAAGTAATCGTCGTTCAAAGTTCATTCATAACCTTCAAAATCGAGGATACGCATCCGGCAGTGAAGAATAACATCTCTAAGGATTCCACACACCAAGAGGAGTGTATGAACAAATTACGCGGATACTCCAATTTATTTTTTACACGCACCAACGTTAATCAAATATCGAGCAAAAGTCACGATTTAATTATCAATCATCCCTTACCCTCGCCTCTCCTCCCATATTCCCATCCTCCAACCTTCCAACCCTGAAGCGAGAATGCTCGAGGATATTCCTCGAGGAAAACCGTCTTATCGACAGTTTTTTTTTTCTCTCCACCATGGGAAAACGCTCAGCCCATTGACAAAGGTTGGCCCTTTTCGTCCCGCTGCCTATCCGCGCTCTAATCTCCGCGTCGTGCCGCGAATTCGATCCTCCGTCCCTTTCTTCCTCCCACGTTGGCATTTATCCCCGTCTCATTATGCGACTCGTTTTTTGGCGGAGGACGAGCAGAGGCGAGGGGAGGGCCTTGTAAGCGTATTAAACCGGTCGAGGTTCGAGATAACGTCAAAAATTTACGAGAAGCCGAACTCCGGGTTTATGAGCGATCTCTTGGCGGATGTTATTATCGCCTTGTCTGGGGCGATGAGGAGCAGGGATGCTTACACGAGGATGCGAAACGTGGAGTGAGGGCCTCGCGTATCGCCGCTACGATCGTTTGTCCCACCGGTTACCCCGATAGTGGACCGAGTATCTCCCGCGAACGATCTCGCGCCAAAGCGATGGGAATTATGTGCGTGTATCATATATAAGAACGAAACGATTGCTGTCCCACGTCTGAAGTTTGTAAAAGGGATGGGAATAATAAAATCCCAGGGATACTTAGGAGTCGGAAGGGCGTTTAAATTATTACGCAGGCCGTAGTGATATAAAAGCAATGGATATATAAGGGTGTCCTGAAATTCAAGTTGTATTTGAAAATTTGAAAAGAGTGCGCATGCGCCAGCAAAGCCGTGGAGGCTATTTGACAGATATATTATTTCATACATAATCTTATACCGTGTACTTTAGAAATCGATGGAAAATCTACAGTTTTTAATTATAAACCTGTGTTTTCTATCAAAATTACTTCTTGCGCGAAGTTTGGGATATCTGATGTGTATTTAGTCTTGAGTAATTACGCGTGATTTAAGTGACTGAAGGAGAAGCATTGCTCGCAGCTGTGCTTTTTACATTGCCTCTCAGGTAGCGCCATCCTGACGACGCGTGAAGCTCGAAACCTGAGCTATATACGCTGCGCTTTATCGTTGTGTCAGACACGGAACGTAAACTGTACATGCGTATTCGCGTCTTTGTTTTTTGGAGTAATGTTTGGGTTGAAGATAGGAGCGTATGCGTAGTTAAGCCGCTGTGATTCGGAGGATAACATTATATGGGAAGGTGGGAGCTTGGATGTATTTAAGCTGCTTTGGTTTGTGGGATCGTGTTGTGTGCGAAGGTAGAGATTTATGATTATTCAACTTGCTTTGGTTCATAGGGTAGCGTTGTCTATAAAAGAAGGAATTTCTATGCATTTACATTGCTTTGGCTTTTAGGACGAAGTTATGTTTAAAGATTGACTTTCTCTTTCAGAATAATCTTATATATAATGACACTCATCTCTAATATTTTGGTAAAACTTCTGTAAATCCATGACGATCCGTTTTGGAAAAAATTCGATCCTTTTCTCACGATATACGAATAATGCATAGATCTATTTGTCTTCTGTTTCGCTATTTGCTCTTTCCATAAAAAATTCCCGTAGATTTAAATGCATCAAGATAGCGGTTGGTAGTTCCAGTGATAAACAGGTATTGGAATCTTCTCCGTACATATAAATATTTCACGATGTATCACTGTATTATACCATGACGAAGAGATGAACGACGATACGGAGAAGCCTTTCTGCGTTGCTAACACCATTTGTCGCACCGGTTGCCTCAAGTAAAACTACGTTGGTGTTATTGCACACACAAGGTAATTCGTATAAAATATAATAAAACGACGTTTATATGTACATCGCATTCCAGTACAAAAATAAGCATAATACGTGGGAGAGAAGATTAAAACAATTATCTGGAAATTTATTTTAAACACTCGAGGATGTATCGTCGCGCAAAGCCGATCAGCGTGATAAATTACAGTAATATGGAGAAGTACTTCGGTGTCGTTGCTGAGATCGTTTATCGCACCGGTTACCTCAAGTAGCGGCGTGTAAGCGATATATACGAGGTATGTCGCGTGAATCGCGTAGCAAACGACGTGCATATATTCATCCCGCCAAGATTTTCAAATATTTCTTTCGACATCGCTTTTCATTATCGCTCTGGTTGCAAGGACAACGACCATTAGCTGGTGAAATGACAATATTTCTACTGTAAAACCACAAATTGATTTACAATTCCCTTTTGTACGTCCACTTCACACCAAGTATCCCAACATCTGACTCCTCGAGGAACAATAGCCAAAGGCTTCATACGGACAAAGCATAATACGCTCTCCATATTTCGCATACAATCCTTTATCCGGTTACTTCGCGTGATCCGCACAAACAATTTGTGCGAAGCAACTCGCGCGAATCGAGAGAGAAACAGCGTGTACGAATGTCCACTGTGGGATCATTTTTCGAGGCTAACGTCACGTGCGAAGGTAGAACGACTTCGAATACGTCATCCCGTGAAAAGAGGAGGAAAACGCAGAGTTGGAAACGCGTTCGAATACATCACCCCGAGAGGGAGGGGCGGGGGGAGAGAAGGAAACGTTAAAAATTCTCATTCGAGTTAACAGAGGAAAAACTGGGGGGAAACAAAAACGCAGGTGCTAGTCAAAGACTTGTAAAACGTAAAAACACGTTCTGAAAGGGCGCAGTACCGAGTGTCAGCTCTATGCACGATATACGGACTTCCATTTAACGGAACGACTGTTGGTCTTTAGAGAGACCTGTTGTAGCTGAGAACAGAAATAAAGGGAGAAGAGAGAGTTGATACTCGGTTTCTGCGTCGAAAGTTTATAAATATGTGGGAGCTTTATGGAATAATTCTCCTGCGATCAATTTTCGAGATACCGAGTTAACATTAACGATACGATATCTGCTATTGCCACATGTACAATAATAAATATATTGATCCAAATGTACTTCATATGTTTGCAGAACAGAAAAGCTTGGTTGGAGGAAAAAAGGAAATCCGTTTAATCAACCTCGAATACCGCAGCAACGTGATACGAATTCGGGAAAATCGTGTCGTCATAACTTTTGGGACATTTTGTAAAAAATATTAGATGGAATATTTCTACAGATATCACCAGCTACAGAGTAATAAAAGTGGCTGATCTCAAATGGGGATCTTGCCAGGAAATGGGTTAACACTGAAACTACCACAGTGGTCGAAACGACCGCTCTGTAATTTCTTAGAACAGTTCCCCAAATTTGCGACGATGCATTCTCATAGAATTTTCAACATTTTCTCGTGACATATGAACCATTACACGGATTTACGTAACTCTCCCGCTCTATTCTTTTTACGGATATTTATGGTATAGGTAGATATAAGAAATTAACATACGAGAAATATAGAAGCGGTCAAAAAATATCTAATTTCTTAGGAAAATTTCTCAAATTCATAACGGTGAAGTTTTTAAAGAATTCGATCATAACCATTAAACAGATTCACTTAGCTCTTATCTTTGCGATCCCCCTTTTTCACAGATACTTATAGCGAACAAACTTTTATATCAATATACATATATCTGTATACATTGCTCGTTCAACGAAACTATTCTCTACCTTCATTAGCGAGCATTATCAATTTTTTCACATCATTAACAAGGCGAAAACGTGTTACAAAAATCAGAGCTTCGAATGCACTCACCGAGACTCCATATTTCTTCCACACTTTCGCCTAATTAATTACATCCACACGGGAGACCACGCATAATGGCATGAAAAAAAAAAAGTGCACGATGCTCGTCAAGAGCAATTAAAATTATTTTCCTTCCATCATTGCGGTTTGCAGTGGACATATTGGAATACCGGCCCATAGTTTGGCCATTAGAGATGGACTCCGCGCGAAACCGGTCGCGATATTCGAGCTCAGGAATGGATATTCGAGGCGACGCTGCGAAAAAGGGGGCAGAAGCGCGTTCGCCTCTGTTACCGGCCGTAAAACCGAAGTGCGCCATCGCGGCCGCGTCGACGATACGGAAGAGACACGCGACCAGGGGAGCCTCCGCTTTTCCTTCTGGTACCAGCTCCCTCCTTTCGCGATTTATCTCCTTCCCCTGCCGTTATGCGAAGAACTTCTACCGGAAGTTACGCCAACGTCGAGACCTTTATTCCCATTCTGCGGCGCTGGCTGAATCGATAGTCGCGCTGGAAACGAAGGAGGAGGGCGGGGGGAGGGGGGCGATCTGTTTTGAACCGAGAGATCGGGATTTTAAAGTCATGCCTGTTTGCGTATATTTTACTCGCGTATGGAATACGAGTATACGGATCGCAACTTTCATACTTCCTTCTTCGTAAAAGTCGCAGATATTACGTTCCAAGTACCTGTTGACTTTATGATTTCGACCGCCTCTGCGTGTACCTTGCTTTTGAGAGAGCCATAATATGCGAGTTTTTTCATTTATTTTGCAATTTATTATTGTAATATGTTACGTCGATTGGAAGACGTAGAGTCTTTTATTTGTATTTTGATGTCTCTGTATTCGTGGTGCGGTTTGTAATCGATGTAACGCGGTAATGTACGTGTATACCTGATATGTATATATGTATGCACGTGAATATACAGAAACACGCGCGCGCGAGTACTCGCTCACTCTGTGCCTCGTTTTTGAGCGGGACTTTATTTCCAAGGAAAACCTCGGATGCCGGACGCGTTACCCGATTCTCTCCTTTCACCCAGTGGATATCACGCGTTCTAGAAGTTCCCGGGCGAATAAATTCCAGGTAGCCTGAGATTAGATTTTCGATAGCATCGCGAAGGAGTTTGTTCGCGAAGCTATGCGGGCTATTTGAGAATTTGTTCCGCGGTTAGAACGATAAAAGCAAACGCCTCGTATCGGTATGCATTCTCAAAAAGTTGCTCGCCCTGAAAAACGTATTTGGGTGTTGCTGGAAAGTTCAACGTTAATGTACGTTTAATGTGTAGGCGCATAAAGCGATGTTAACGATACAAATATAATTTTGATAGCTTTAGATTGGATTAAATACGAAACAATATCGTGGTATGGTACATACGTTATTGATTACAAGGAAGTATTTGCAATAGTTAGTTTATCTGTAAGCTCGTAATTATTTCAATTGCCTTGGCTCACTGTTTAATCACTATTTAGCCATTATAAACAGCACCATAGTTTACAATTATTTCATTTTCCTAATATAAATCGAATGTTGAAAAGTGGTCTCTTTATAAATAATCAAAAGAAGTCGTTTGAGTCTTACCAAAAATCGTATGAAATTGCTTTTCAAAATAGTATTTTTACCACTTTCGAAGAAAAAGAAAAGATGAGAAAGACAGGTCGGATGGTAATTATTTTGGCATCACTGTCAACAGAGCAATTCCTACGAAAGCAAAGCGCGAAAGGCTTTAGGAGGGTCCAGAAGATCGAATTCGGTGGTGGTTTTCCCTCCCTCCGACCCCGACTTCTTGATCGAACACTTGATTAAGTGCCGAATGCACACGAGTATCTCCGTTGATTGTCGCGTGTAATCCGAACCCAGGATGTACCCGTCTAGTCCAATGCCTCTCATCGTAACAGACTTAATTAACCCTCTGCTAAACGAATTTATTCGAGAAACATCACGATTTTGGATAACTCTGTATTGAAGTTCAAATTCGATCATTCGTGATTCGAAGACACACAGCTGTACAGCTTTTGATAATATAAATTAGAATATGAAGAATATCGACTGTGAAGTTTAAAAGCATAACATCGTTACACAGTTTTAAGCGTCGAAGTTATAATTCGTCTTAATTAATATTTTTCTGTCCCTAGCAAACCTTAAATCGTCGGTTTAATTCTAGGCGCATTTTAATTCTCGCCAGATCAGCTTTTCTGATTGGAAACTTCGTTGATCACTATGAATTATTATACCGATATATTGCACGAATTGTATTACTACATTTTACCTGATCGTAGGGGATTAGACGATTCGGATTTGGGATGTACAGATGGAGATCTTAATCTCCATCCACTGCACTACGATGATCTCCTACCTAAGTAATTAATCCCCATGCACTGGGAGAAGATATATTATTGGATTCAATGTTCCGAGATAATGTACATAATTATAAGAGGCGTACGAGAACTTGGTGCACGTTATCCTTGAGGATTACGGATATATTTGGAATATTCATAACTATTTAGAATTAACAGAATTACTGATCGAACATTCAGTCCGTGCCCAAAGATTCATTCGCACTCGACGCTCGAAGTCTGTTCGTAAGAAACGTTTTTTATCAAACCTTCTGGAACGTAATTTGGAACATAAATAAGACACTCGCAATGTCATTGCGACGGAATGTAATAGCACATTCCGTATCAGATTCTCCCGAGGTACAAATTTATCGCTCGAGTATGCTTATTCGATGGAGTAGGAAAAGCGCAATCGACCAAAGAATGAAGAACGCTTAAGAGGTGGATAAATCCTCGAGCGGTAAGCTATTTATCCGGTATGCGCTGCAATGTGTATACTGCCTTATAAGTAGATCGTTGTGTGCAGAAAAGCTTTAAGATGTTCCCGATTCGATCGGCTTCCCTTCGTTTAATTTGCTATTCGCCGTGGAGTGGAAAATGATTTTCTCCCTGGAACGCTGGAACACGGCAATGGGAGGTCCCGCCTGTAACCAAAGAGGGATGTCTGCGTCCTACAATGTAGGGGTTGCCTAACGAGAAAATGGAGTTTACAGATCAACCCTTTGAGGTTCGATGGATGCACCGGCAGATCACCTCTATCGTGAGATAGCTCCATCGTACGGTTAAAAAACACATGCTGTGAAATGTTTAAACAATCGTAATACTGAAAAAAAACATAATGTTGAATAAAAACGAAAAAAGAAACGATAAAGAATGGATAAAAATGAAACTGCATGTTGAATATGACCACGGAGGGATGCTGTGTCGTACGATATAGAGGTTGCCTAACGAGAAAATAGAGTTTGTAGATCGATCGTTTGAGGGACGATGCTTTTACCTCTATCGAGAGATAGCTCCATCGTGTGGTTAAGAAACATATTGCATAAAATATCTAAAAAATATTGAAAAATTCATAATATGAGAGTATTTTATGCATCGTTACATTTTAATGCGACATGTTGAATATGACCACAGAGGAATGCTGTGTCGTACAATATAAGGGGTGTCCAAAGAGAAAATAGAGTTTATAAATCAACTCTTTGAAGGGCCATACTTTCACCACGAGATCACCTCTATGACGATATACATACCTCTATAATACAATTAAAAAACATATTGCATTAAATATTTCTACAATTACAATATTGAGAGATTCATAGTGTGAGAGTATTTTACACGTCGTTTCATTTTATGCTTTAATGTGACGCGTTGAATATGGCAATGACAGGTCTCGCCTGTAACCAAAGAGGGATGTTATGTCGTGGGATGTAGAGGTTGCCTAACAAGAATATAGAGTTTACAGATCAACCCTTTGAGGCACAATGGTTTCGAGTTGGGAGTAGTTTAAAACGCGATATACCCTAAACGGAGAACATCCGTATCAAAACGAATAAAACCAGCATCGATATAAGTACATTACAATATTCAATGCCCAACAATCATTACCTCCATACAAAAATATTACTTTATTATCCAAATCCTTTTCAAGACCTATAACAAACGTATTTTATGTAACACGCGTGTCCTGTCAAACGATCCCCTTCTCTTTCGAATAAATATCTTTTTATGCATCAAACCGTAAGCTTCCCGAATCAAATATCATCGAGCTAGCTGATCTTTTATCCATAGCAACGTGAATCGACTGCGGAGTAACCGCGATTCCAGGCGTCCGGGCAATTCGAGGGTCGATCGTCGAGAGGTTTCGGATGGCAATTCGCAGGACTTCGACGCGATAACTCCCTCGTCCACGGGGCGAAAGCTGTAATGCACACCGACAGTGTCTTTCCAGGTGACGGACTACGGAGATCAGAAAAATAACTCCGACGATATTTCCCCGACAGCTCGAGCGACAGCGTATTTTCTGGCTCCCGTCGGTCAAATTATAACGGCGCACGTAAATTGCTCCGGCGAATCGACGTCGAATTACCGTCAATGCTCGATTAATCGGCCTCTCCATCGACCCGCCCTCGATCCGCGGCGTGCGCTCGCTCGTTAACTCCAATGACCGTTTTCGACTCTTGATTGTATATCTCGAGGGTATAGGTTAACGAGCGGGCACTTCTTTCGGGCACAAAAGTGTTTGATTTTGCGTAGAGATTGTGAAAGGTCCTTAATTGCGCGATCCAAAGCTCTGATTTTCGTGGATCGACTTTTGGAAGCGGAAATGTGGAATGAGAGCTGGAAATATGAGGGGCGAGGTTCGGATTTAGGTGTTGATCGATCACGTTGCGCATAGGATTCGAGGAATATTCTTTTCACGATACTCTATTAGAAATCGTTGATATTAGTGAAGAATATGAGCTGCTCGTCGATGAAATTTGGCATTTGAAAAATTCAGTTTTAACGATAACTTTTCTATCGTCAAAAGACCTGATCATCGATGAAATTTGGCATTTGAAAAATTCAATTTTAACGATAACTTTTCTATCGTCAAAAGACCTGCTCATCGATGAAATTTGGCATTTGAAAAGCTCAGTTTCTACGGTAAGTTTTCTATCATAAAAATTCGAAATGTACTTTCAACTCCTTATAGCAACGAGCTATCCATCGATCGTGCAAATTGAGAATTACACGTACACCCTGCTGTGCTGACTTTAATCTGCGCAAAATGTCCTTTTTTCTTCGCGAAGTTTCACGAAACACTCAATCGCACCGAAGTACGCGAAATAGCACGGCTACATCATCGCCATGATTCCGATTACGATGAGATGGCGGCCGGATAGCGATGAAAATCCCGAATCCTCTTCCTCGTTTTTCAGCCTGGGGTCGTTCGAAAGAGTGTTATTGCCAGCCGCGTCGGATACGCAAGCGTACCAGTGAAAGGAAGATTATTGCGCGTATTGTCGCAGCTTCGAGGCACGCTTTTTCGTCAGAGGGAAATACTGGCATCGATATTGCGCCTTATAAAGAAGAATTCGTGTTTGTGATCCGTTATTAGCTCCGGAGAGATCGATGGAAGGTCGAAAATTTACAAGGCGCGTCTCGCGAATTTCTCGAAACGCGTACGCCGAGTCTCGGGCTTTATTAATAGGGAAATAAAGTCTGGGGCTGTACGAATGAAAAAGTAATCTCGGCCTTCGTGAATAAAGGAGTAAGGTAGGAGGTTTTTATTAATGAAGGCATAAAATATGATCTACAGAAGTAAGGAATCCTTTTTATTCGGTTCGAGAACCTTGTAATTTTATAAAAGGGCCACGTTTCAATCACTTCGCCGGATCCTTTGCTCCGCGAGAAACGAGGAATGAATAATAAACATTCTCTGAGCTACGTGTAAAGGTAGAATAATTGCTAATTATTTTCTTCCGTGCGTTCCGCGTTTGCAGAGCGACGCTTCCGCCAGGCAAAGGGCGATCTTGTGAAATGAACGAAATATGGAGAATGCGACGATTATTTTCGAAATAAGTATCGTTTTATCGTAGAAAATAATATTTGCGTGGTTTTTATCGAGTTAAAAATGAGTAATTGGGGAAATCAAGATCCAATCGCGCAAAAATCGTTGTATCGATATCATTTTTCATATACATAATCAATAAATATAGAGAAACAGTTGCAAAAATGTGATCGAAACACTGCTCTTTCTAACGAATACGAGGCTCTCATTTGGAATAAAAAGCGATGAAAACTCATCGAAATTCTTCCTCGTAAATTTCAAACAACTTTCCAAACAACTACGAATAGATATTCCCAAATTTCTTTAATGCTTAAAGCTTTAAATATTAAATAAATATACAAGTAATACAAAAATATATATATCCTCCAATCGAGACACGATTCTCTCTCAACGTATTTCCACGTATCCGGCAAAACTCAAAAGCTCAAACGATATTCCACAATTTCCGCCGCACGATTCCAACCAGCTTCTAACCCAAACGCTTCTAAATCATCGGTACTTCTAAATCGGCAAATAAACAAACAATTCGCGCAGGCTCATCATTCGTTATCCGCGCGATGACGATAAACCGATCGGCATATGACGATTACTGGAGCAGCTTAATCCTTCGTTATTTCGCCTCGTTCACGAGGCCGACACGTTCGCGATGACAAAATTCCAGGATTATCCGGTGTTAATCGGCGGACAGTAGAAAGGACCGCAGGTCCAACACGGTTTATTCCATCGTCGATTCATACCAGGCGTTTCTAAATTAGACCTACAGATTTTGGAGCCGAATGGAAAACCTTTGTTCAAAGGCGTTTTTATCAGGAACCAATGAGTTGCGAGACTTGGTTTCCACGCGGCAAGGATTTCTGCGTAAACATTAAATTTTTGCATCGATAATTTCAGGAGCATCGCTAAATGTGAAAACAAACGATGCTCGTAAAGTCATCGTCGTACAATTCATCATCGTGACATCCTCAGTTTTTATTTGGCAATAGACCGATGGAGTAAAATTAAAAATCAAATCTCAAAGACATGTATTTTTACAACATCTCATCCGATCCTTCTCGAGCAGACCAATCGAACGAGAAGAAAAACACGATTGACATTTCGGCCACTGACCCAAAATCCCCTTCTGAAAGCATATCTCTATTTACAACGAAAGTACGAACTTACCAATAAAAGAAGAATATAAAAAACGAAATACGAGAAAAGCTCGTATATCCTTTCCCAAATTTAGTCTGTCCGATTTAGAAACACCCTGTACAGCAGCGGCGAGTCGGCCAATACCCGGAAGCGGAAGCGGCACCGCAATGTGCCGTCGTTATCCGTCCTGTGATCCGCAGAAAATCCTCCAGTCCCCGTGCTTCGCCTCCGACCGCCCCGTTTTTTCTTTCCTCGTTTAGTGGTCAGCGAACCGAGGCGGCAACGCTTTCGTTCCTGCCGAACGTATTCGAGCACCCCCACCAGGGAGATTGTAAAACAGCGGGAGGGAGGAGTGGGGGGAGGGAGAAGAGGATGGAGAAATGGACAGGCAAGAAGTGCGAGAGAGACGGAGCGAGGGGAGAGTGAGAGGGGTCGATAGAGTGAGAGAGAGAGAGATAGAGAGATAGATTGATAGGTAGGGAGGTGGAGCGAAAGAAGATGATTGAGAGGGACGAGAGTGAGAGAGAGATATCCTCGAAGCTTTAAATTTTCCCGCCTTACTGGCGGAGCTTGTATACGAAAGCGAGAAGGGAGGCGCGGATGGAACGAGTGAGAGCGAGAGCGCGAGACAAAGAGCGAGGAAGAGCGAGTGAGAGAGAGTGAGCGCGCGAGACAAAGAGCGAGTGAGAGAGAGTGAGAGCGCGTGGCAAAGAGCGAGGAAGAGCGAGTGAGAGAGCGAGCGAGCTTGTGAGAGGGAGAGTGTGGGAGAGAAAAAAGAGAGGGGGGAGTAGTGGAGCAACGGGTCAAAATTGGCCCGACCAGTCGCGGTGGTGCTTTAAACATTCCGGAAAATCGGGAAATACGTCGAATCTGATCCGATCCGAGCGAGTAAACGACCCGCTGGGAATTTGCGCGGACGTGTCGATGTTAACGGTGTTTGTCAGGGAGTAACCGAAGATTATGACAAAAGTACCGTGCGTGGATTAACGCTGGAACTAACGAACCGATCAAAGCGACGGATCTGTAATGCGTTACGAACATTCCCCAAATCTCTGCGAGGCTCTATCGTGGTTTGTATTTTAGCAGAGTTTCCAGCGTTATTTTCTGGCATGCGAATGATTAAGTGGCATTCACCTTTTGTTAATAAATAGTATTGATGAACGGTATTCGTCTTTTCTCTGTGTGTTTAGTTTCTTGTAGATATTTACAATGTATCTAGGTATGTCTGATTAATGGTCGATAGTTTCACTGACACGAGACGTTCGCATTGTGAGAATCTGTATCGATCGCTCATTCGGTTGCTTTTATTCCTTTACTATTTTACTGATCTTCCTTGTCGAGGAAGAGATTTTTCTTAAAAGAGGACGGTAGATGTTACGGAAGAACCTGGAATTAAATATAACCGAAGTACACTGGCCCACCGCGGGAGTAACTCCTTTATTAAGTTGCGCACCGGAAGGAAAATAATTAGCTTCTTTACTCGCGAAGACTTTAATGATGCGCCAATTGTTGGTACGATTATTCTCTTACTCTTTGGGGGCATTCGTTGAATACGCATTCGAAAAGTGAGTCTCTCGTAAAGCGATGCTCGTTGCGGAATGGCCAGTGGGTTAAAATAAAACCAAAGCGCGTTGCATCATCGCGCAAATAACTCCTTCGTTATCTTGCGCACTGCAAAAAAAAAACGCAATTAGCCTTCTATCTTCGCAACTTTAAATAATAAAATTGTTTGCTTGTTTTGCGACCGTCTGAAATGACCAATGTTGAATTCTAAAGAAAAGTCATAATACGGCGACCCTTGGGGAATATTATAAAAAAAATGCTCTAATCAAACATGCGAGACAAAATTAAAAGTCGTACATGTACGTATAATATTTAAACAATGGTAATGGACTCTTTTATCGGTAAAAATTTCGGTGACATCAAAAAATGATTTTAACTTTTGCCCCGTTTCATGGACATATTCATTTATTACCTTTTTACACAGTCATATTCGTATAAAATGGCCGAAAAATGAGCTTTGTGAAAAGGATGTGCTTTTGTCACGTGTCAAATATTTGTTACAAATTGATTTACGCTCATGGTGTAATAAATAAAACTGAGGCAAATGTAAATTATTTTGATGAGGAAAATAGTAGTGGGGAAACTGAATTTAAACGTAACCTTAAAGTTTCGCGGATCAAAGGAGTTTGCAAATATCTTCAGGAATCTTCATAATTGCAGATCACTGTACTCCTTCATTTTCATATTCTCGGCACATAAACGGAAGAATTCTTTGCGCGTAATATTTTCGATAATAATTGAAAATACTCCGTTCCTCCTCTTAAGTACGAGTATTGCATTCATATATTGCATTAAATTTTAAGGAAACTTGAATAAACGACATCAATGCGAGAGAGCGGGAATAAAGTGCAATTGCTTTATAATAATTGTGCCATGCTCAAATATTCCCTTAAATAATTTTAATAACATTCACAGTGAACGATAAATTCGACTTTTTTATATTAGTCGCTCATTGTTCGTAACACTCGCAAATTCCAATATCCAATTTTAATAATGGAAAAAAAGATATTAAAAACTCTACGAAGGAAAATAAATTAATCTCGCGAGAGAGGTAATGCAACATAAATCAATATACGATAAACGAGTACGAATCGAAAATTGCCGGATTTCCTAATAATTAAACAGACGGTTTAATTAGCTACGTAATACATAATATTACTTCGTTATTGTACTGTAGACACGAGGTAAATTTCAAAAACCTTGCGTGTGCAATTCTTCGATGGTTCTCGATTTTAGTAAATTAAAAATACTCCTAATGGGTTCACGATCTCGCGGGAAGAATCGATTGGACGCTTTGTGCAATGTTCTGCATCAACATTTCAAGTCTCACGAGGTACGCATTTTTATTTCATATAGATTAATGGGGGATTGGATATTCAACTTCCCCATTAGAATCACGTTTCATAACAATCCTCTCGCGTTGTCCTCGTTTCTTCTTCATCGGCGTATTTTATTCCATGAATTTCGTCGAACTCCACCGAAATAGTTTTTCTTTAACACGTAATGCATATCATGCGATATTAAAATTTGAAGGAATGTAAAAAATCGTATTTCTGTACTGAAACGTATCGGTATTATTTGATCGTCGCTATGACATTTTGCGTGAAAATTCTATGATGCCAGAAATATTTCAGAACATCAGAATCACGCGTTACAAAGGTTGATCGTATACTGTACTAATTATAGCAGATTAACACAGTCAAGAACAATGTAATAATAATATAATGCATAGAGACAATCCAAAGAGAGGGAGGCGAAACATTTTTTTAACGAATATCATTCCATTCAAACTTACTCTTCGACATTTTCTATTCAAAATATTTCTTTTATAAGCAGATATGCCAGCTGCAGTACGATAAAGCCAGGAAGCGGCTGCTGAGTAATAATACCATAAATACAAGTGATCATTAAATACGGAAAAGCCTTCCAAGTTTTGTACAAAATTTACATTCACTTCTGCCCTTTTCGATAATATACTGGGTCAGTCATGAAGATTAAATCACAATACCGTACACCTCTTAAAGTTAATTTGATACCTGGCTTTCGGTATTTCATCAATTCGACAAACATTTTTTACCAGAGGCTCGTACAAATTTTATTTTATATTCTACCTAAAAGACGCGTGCAAAATTAGTATACGTAATCAGAATCCATCCAGTACGTGTCTTATAACGCGGTATGCATAACACGAAGAAAACAAAAAGCAATCGATTAATAATGACACGATACGAATTTTACGCTCAAAATTCATCCTTCCACGCTTCAAATACATCCTGTTGCAAATCGAAGTCATCTTTCGACAAATCAAATTCATCCTCCTGGAGATCGAGCTCCTTTCATAACAGAAGTATTCTCAAAAATGCCAGGCGAGAATTTGACCGACGAGACGGGGGGATTTAAAGTGCAATAAGTTGAATTTGGAGTGGAAAGGCTGTAATAAGCGGGAGTGATCGTCGCGGAGAGGCGATTGAACCCTCGAGGATTCACAGCCGTGCTTTATTCCGCATTTGATCTCATGCTGATCGTTTCCCCCGCTTCCCAATGGATTCTGGCACGGGGTGGCACAGGGCTCGGCACTTGTACTCGAAATAAAGGCAACCTTGGCCCCTTGGCTCGATTCGCAGCCCCGGATGGCTGCCGCACTACCGTGTCGCACCGCGTCTATCGACATACGTTCGCATACAAGCTCTCGATACGCTCCAGAATATTTTCTAGAGCGATTCCTTTCTCTCCTCTTTCGAGCGTTCCTTTGCTTTCTACATCATCGAGACGGTTTGACCTCGAATTTTGGATGGAGAATATTTTCTAGAGCAACGTGCTCTTCTCGTCCTACGATCGTTTCTTTGCTGTGTAAATCTTTGAGAGGATTCAACCTCAAATTTTGAATCCTGCATTCTGTGGTATATATAGTATTTATAATAATAACGTTATATTCTTTATATACTTAAAGTAACTTCGAGTTTGAAACTTAATTTTGTTACGTATACTTTCGTGTAAGTTATACGCAGAGGATAGACTTAGGATTAATATAATTCATCTCATACTGATAGTCGAATAGTAAAGATACTAGATAGGAAAATAAGAGTTAAATTTTGGACCTCGAATTGCGTGGGATGTAAACAGTAATAGACTAGATTTTCTCATAAGCTTGCGCTTATAAAGATTTCTGGACTAATACGATTCGCCCGATTAGATTAGACGATAATTAAGGTCGAACCTTAAATTCCATTGTGCGCAAAACAATGTGCCTTCAATCTTAAATTCAGATTTCACTTTGTGCATTATATTTCAGTGCACGCGTGCACTAATAACGTAGATTTTCCCACGAGCTATACGCTTCCGACGTGCCTCTACCCAATGCAATTTGCCTGATGAGAATAGCGAGTAATTCTAGACTTTGTTAAGGAGGGAGCAACTTTGGTCTTTGGTCGCATAAATCGACTTGTGTTACGTGACAGTTTGCGTTATCGATCCACCGGATGCGTGAAGTTACTCTGTACAGTGTGTCACTAAATTAAACCGAAAATCTTTGGATACGAATAGATAACCTTCTTTGGTACGGTTTTTGTTAAACAATTCATAACTGTAAAACTTTCTTTTAGTGTAGCACGTATTTGTGTCGATAAAATAATCGGTTTTACAAAAAAGGATCAGAGTAATTGTCCATAACGAAATTGAATAAACAAGTGATTAATATTATAAAAATTTAATCTGTATATACGGAAAAAGGCAAAAATAGAAATAAATAAATATTTTTGTACAAAAATGAGGCTCCAATAATGAAATAAACAGAGCCTTTGGATTCAATATCGTTTCCATAGAGCAATTAAAAGGTACCAACCTCGTTAAAAAAAAATTTACCTATCCGATTCCAAAGTGTGTTGATCTAATTTCGAAACACCCTGTATAATACAGTGCACCGTCGGTGCAATGCATAATGGACCGTATTTAATACCAATATAAACCGACAGCACGGAGTCTGTGGAACGTGAAACTCCTAGTTGTCCTCCTGGCGAGAGTCCCGGTCCTGAGGGATTATAAACTGCTCTGAACCCACGGCGCGCGGAACCGCCCGCGGTCTTGTGTTATGGACGATGCAGACCCCGCGACTCGCCAAATTCGACCGTCTTAATCCTTTGCACTCACATGTCGAGTCATGCCCGACATAAATACACTTGCGGAGAAAGTTTGCGATTCATACTCGACTAATGATTAGAAACTATTACGTGGTAATATCCTGGGATATGCTATACGCTAGGATACGTTTTAATATTTATTATATTTATTATTATATTTAACCTTTGTTCGTGTATTTTCTTCTCTTTTTCTCTCTTTTTATGTTTGGGGAGTCGCAATTAACTTGGCGACATAAGGTTGACTTGCGAGTACAAAGGGTTAACCGCCATAGGTACAACGCTTATGGCATACTGCTTATTTATTAAAAAGGATCGAAAGCATAATTAACGAATTAGTTCGGAAATAAGGGTGATTTTTTTTTCCTGAGAAATAATAATCTAAATTTTCTATATTCACCAGTGGTCTATGGTACTATTAAAGCTCTGCGGTGTGAGAAAGAGTGACCGGTCAGTCGTTTCGTAAAAAATTTCTACAATTTTCCGAGGGTGTATTTCGTGTGATTTTTCAGGACTAAGCTGCAGCGTATAGATCATTGTATCGACATTTCATCTCTGCTTTCCTTTTTCCAAAGATATATCCAATATATCAAGATGTACCATGGTATTAAGCGACACAATTTGCAGTCCCTTATTTTCTTGCTTTCAATTTCCACGGGGTTTTATTTCGAGAAATTTACTTCGCCTGCCAGCAGGTATCAGATTCACTTCTGCCTCCATCGGGAGAACACGTCCGCGTTTTACTGCAAATTCCTATGCCGGGTGTCCCAAAAAAAGTATACTCGCTCTTCGATTAACCGATACTCGTATATTGAATTTTGAATTACGCGTTTATTCACGTGGATACAAGTCTGAAAAATAGATTAGTGAAGATTTAATCGCAGGATAGAAAACCTTGATTCTGTCCTTCATTCCAGTTTATTCATTGTACTCAAATCTTCAAACCGCTTTCCTCTTATTTTTCAACGCACAGTCGATAACGCGAATCGATGGATTCGAAGACATTGCAAAGCGTTTCACTGGGAATAAAGGGCGAGCACATTTTTTGGGGACACCCTGTACGTTCGATTCTACCTATCGCGGTTGTCATCGGGTTTCTTTTAATGACGATGCGATTAAAGTGCGTCGCTCGGATTGAAATTGCACGCCTTCGGTGCAGTGCTTTTTAATTATGATTTTAAGAGCGCGTTGTTACTTCTCCTCACCCGCTGAAGCGTGAAACCACGAACGATGCATCTTCTTAATTAACGCTGGGATTACCGAAGCAGGGAAGAAAACTTAAAAGAAGGAAAAGGGCAGCCCGTAATTTCTTATGGAAATTTCTGAAAATTTAGTGGCGCGTTACCTGAGATTTTCTTTCACTTTCCTGCTGCATTCAAATAATTACGCAAATCTACTTGCCACTCCTTTTCGCTGCTTTATATTTGAGATATTTGCTTAATTATGGATATTTTTAATGTACGCAGATACGATCGAATAGTGACCGGTATTTCCAGTATTCAAACATTATAATTGCTTTACATGCGATCGTGCGGTTTATCGATTTCGAGATAAAAGCTGCACGCACCCGTGCATTCATTATTTGATTAATCAAATGTAATTTCTTTTCCAATCAGTGCGCTCTGTTAGAACATGGTATCTATACGGAAATCCCATTATGTGCCTGTAAATGAAAATTGTATTGAATACGATGTCGATTCACATTTTTTTAATTGTAAATATATTATTCATCATTTTGTAAGATAACCTAACCCAGCTCATCAAGATTTTTAAATCGATCAATCGAGTTCGTTACTCGCAAAAATCGTAAGTATTTGCTTCTACGGCCATCAAATTTGACCAATTTAAATCGTAAGGTGTAAACACATCGTGGTCAAGCTTTTGTACGAGAAATAAGGACAAATATCCCTTATGGATAAATATAATACACTTTAATGTTCAAACCGAATTGGAGTTTTGATCACATAAATATCATTATGGCACAGGCGCATGGCATCGTACTTGGCGATAAACTCCGATGGGCTAAAATTCCTTAATTGAAGAAATCATAGGATATTTTCCGAGAAATTAAGCGGACTTCCTCGATAACGTGGCTGGAAGATTGAAAAAGTTTCGATCGCTTTATCCAAAAGCGCGCTTCCTAGAGAATCTGTACGATAGAAGCCTTAAAAAATTCCTGTTTTAATCATACTTTGATCGCATTTCTCGGACGCTCGTAATCCAGACATCGGGGCGGTACACGCTTTAAAATTGAACATTTACTTTTAGGGCCCGATATTCGCGCCGCGTGGATAAAGCGACGAAGGAAGAGAGTGGCGAAACTCTAAGTTCACCGAAGTAAAACCAAAGGCTAAGTTATTCTTCCACAATTCTACATACCTTTTTCAATATATATATATCGCGTTGAAATATGCATACAAATAAATATGTATTAATAATGACAAAACCACGTACCGTCTTGTGTAACAAGTGAAAAGAAGTGATATATAAAAGTAAAAAATTCATGCGCACAAGCGAACATTTAAATTTGTTCATCGATAAATCATTTATTAATTCAACAACTTAACCTTCCGAATCCTTAATAATTTACTCGATTTCAAACACGAACGCCTGAAATTCTCCAGGTACAACATGGAAATCCCCTTCGAGAACAATCTGCTCGCACAGGCGGGCCTTGGAATAGATTTATTAATAAATCATTTATTCACTCCACGAGATTACCTTCCAAATACAAGGTGAAAACCTCTTTCGAGGACGATTTAATCACGCGAGCGGACATTCGAACCGGCTAACGCAGTGAAAGATGGGTCGAAAAGCCAAGACAGTTTTGGCAGAGCCTTGTTTCCTTCGTTATTAACGGAAATTCGCCCTGGAGGATTATCGAGGAAAACTCGAGGGAAGTTCGGGCGGTTGACGGCAGACAGCGTCTAAAAGGGCTTCCCGTCCCTCCGAGGCCCTTCGAGGTTTCCGCGCGAAGGATCTCGTTGAAACGTTCGAAAGCCTCCAATCGAAACGTATTTCCCTCTCTTCGAAGGTGAGATATGCAATCCACCGCGCAAGAATGCATCGCTTACGTTGGATCGCTTAAACAACCGCGTCGTTCGTCGATCTTTAAGAAAAAGTATTTTAAGGAAAATAATGTAATGTTGAAGAAGTGCAATTACGAAAATCGAGATTCTTTTCGGAATGAATTATTTAAACTCATTTTAAGATTTTTACGCGTGCTTTTCGAAACGAGATGGTTTTGGCGAGGCGTAACGAAGTATTATTCGAACATCGGATTTTGAAATATTTAGAATATACCTTCTAATTTTTGAGTATAAGTTCGTATAACAAGTTCTATTGAAGTTCTAATTAAGTTCCTCGATGCTGGAAAAAGATAAAAACTTCTGAACATAATTACAAATAAAAAAATCTCTGTATGACATTAATTTTCTCTTTGCACCTGCGATTCGCTGTTTTACTTATACTTATTGCAACTTCTATCTCGCATGACACCATTGCTAGAATGGAGAAATAAAATTTGACGACTCGACGTGCTTGAAATACTCCAAAGCTTCGTTTTTACGGAGTTTTAAATATCTTGATATATATCCGCTATAATTTTCCTATCGAACGATGCAAGATATTCGATATACGAGTTGAAACGCGTATACACTTGGGCCGATTTAACGTTTCCTCGCGCGTATATATGCGTTTCCCGGCCAGCCGAAAATTGTGGTTTGGAAATCGTAGCAAATCACGCAGTTCGAAATATCGACAAAAAGGAGCGCGCATTGTTGCTAGCCGTTATTCGATTTGTGTTTTTTTTTCCACCGGATAAAGCAGCTCCAGCGTTCGAAAACGTCGCTCGTCATCCTGGACCGTGGTATTTCTATTTTTCCAGCGGCAAAGCTTTTTTGCACGCGCCCAAAAAAGGAAACAAATTGCTCCCTCGGGAAGGACCGTACAAGGTGTTCGAAACAGCGATCGAGACATTCCGCTCGCCGCAGAGTGCTTCAGATTGCGCGAATCTTTGCCAAAATCTTCGACGCGAAATGCGTTTACGTGAACTTTTTATTTTTTTAGGATCTCAATTATTTTTAATATATTTAGTATTACTTAATATCATTTAGATATTTAATACATTTATTGTAAAATAAAAAAATCGTTATGCAATAATCGCTTGTTTCAATTATTTCAGTGGAAGAATGATTAAAAGATATATATGTCTATATCTGTTATATTATCCACAATGTTCCGTTAATTCTTCTGGAGATCGATATCGCGTATTTCCGCTATACATTAGTTAATTAAACATTTCCAGAGTAACAGTAATACCGTAAAATTCAATCGCAATATTTATTTTAATTACCATTGACTCTTAATGGATACTAATGGATGAGGACAAAATTCGGGTAGGAGAATGAAAAAAAATTAATTCCAACATTGAATTTGATGTTACATGCGTTATCGGTAACCCGTAAAACCCTCGGAATACCAGGATTTAAACGAGCCTGGTACCATTCAATTTACATACTCGAGTCTACGAACTTCTTCTCTACCATCTTAAATTTGAATTTATTACCAGCGACTTCAAAAATCTCGATATATTAATTTTCTTGCGAAACAATAAATATTATCGTATTTTTGCCACGATATTGTCACTTTGAACCACTGTGCGCCGTTGAAAAATATTTATTTTCCGCTTTGTTCTCGATACACGTTTTCTCTTTAACAAAACGATTGCAAATTCAACGTCACAACGAACAATCGGCGATGTCAAACGAACGAGATACACTTCTTATTTACTACAGCCTCGTAGATTCTCCGTTTCCATCGGCGTCGATATATATTTCCCAGGGCTATCGATGCGGAATCCATCGTGTCTGACGTATAAGCGCACACGCGTTGCGTCTAGTGCCGCCAAGGGAAACACACGTCATTGCAAACGATGGCCGCAACATTTTTCAGTTGGAATTTTTATCGTGCCTTTCCTTTCCGCCGGCCAGCTCCAATCGATTCCATCGGCTCGTGTCCATCATCGCGCCTCCTCCTCCAGCCATTTCTCACCTCTGCGGTTGCGATCGTGACAAACTGGGTAATTGGAGATGCTCGAGATTCGGTAGGTTTTGCACTCTAAATTCATCATTTTGCACTTCGAATTCGTCCCCTTGCAAATCAAATTCATCGTTGTATAAATTAAGTACACGCTCTTGGATATCAAGTTTTTTTTTTTTAATGAAAAAGGGTTCGCGAGAATCAAATTTTAATCGACAAATATTTTGGCAAATTCTTCAAACAACGAATACTCGGTTTGGGTGATTGATCGACTATTGTTCTTGTATATTTTTCTCTCGTTCTTTACGATCATCGATTCTAACCGTCCATCGCTATACATTTTTTCAAAACTATCTCTTTTTTCCTTGAAAAATTGTGAAATCATACGCAATCCAAGCGATCGTAATAAAAAAATAACCTTCTCCAAAGACATTTGTCGTCGTAAACCAGCGCTCTTCTTCTTTACAATCCATACCAATCGTTTCCATCCGTCCACATCCACCGCTATACATTTTCTCAGAACACCCCTGTCTGTGCAAAAAAAAAAAACCATAGAATTGCGCGCGATCCAATGGATCGTATTAAAAAAATAGCCTTATCCAAGGACTTCCGGCGTTACAAATCAGCGGGGCGCCTTTCTTCTTCATAACGAATGGCCATCGATTCCATCCGTCTGCGTCCATCACCCAGCGTCCTTCCGCTCTTCTCCATTCTTCCTCTCCCCCGCGCACGCAAGGTAATGCGTTTACTCGGCTCGGCGCATCGGACTTTGAAAGGTGCCGGAGCGTGCCATTGTTTTCCGATCCGCCGCGATTTCCGATTTCCGCCCCGACTGCGGGATTCCAAGGTCCTCGCTCCCCGCCCTTCGCGCCCTTCGATC
Organism: Ampulex compressa; assembly: GCA_038496175.1. Lineage (NCBI taxonomy): Eukaryota > Metazoa > Arthropoda > Insecta > Hymenoptera > Ampulicidae > Ampulex > Ampulex compressa. The sequence goes on from JBCFXI010000703.1 coordinate 90,279, forward strand.
CAAACCTCGCTGCTCGATGCTGCCCCAGTTTTTCTTAGCGGAGGGAGAAAGAACGACCGACTGGCGCCTGCGGTTCTAAGCGAGCTTGGTTCGACGCTTTATCGACCGGGATCCGAATAATCGGATGTAGAACAAGAATGTTTATCAGCAAGAATTTGGATATGGACATGGCGGCTAATAAATTTCTCCTTCGTTTATTAAGCATTGATGCAGTCAGAATTGGTTTATTTAAATAAATAACGACATGTAACGATATATTGTCTGAAATTAACAGCGCTTCGATAATGTATAGGGTGGGTCATTTAAGAGTTTGTTTTTAAAAACGCTATGAAAGGAGTCTACATGGATATTTAAAAGGAAATTTTGTTTTATCGCGAAGGTTGGAGTGTCCGATTTAAGAATGAAAAGACCGACCAGCTGTTCGAATTTCAAGCAAATCGGTCACACCGGTGTCGCAATGTCCTATAATTTAAAAACAAACCAGTAGATGGTCCACCCTATATAAAGGACTCTCTTGGAAGTGGAAGTTGGACATTTCGATGTTACTCGTCGATTCTCTGGGAACGACTTTCGACGCACGACTCTGTATGCTCGACCCCTCTATCCTGCGCTCTCGAGCTTCGACACTTCTCACCGACTCTTCAGCCTCGACTGTCCTCTTCGTGTCTCCGCACCCTCGACACGCTTTGGAGAAGCGCCACGGTCAAAGCCACGCGCATTCTCGAGCACGAGAATTGAGGATGTATCGATTATTTAATTGCGCATTTGTTAGTATTGTATAAATGTTATTTGTTAGTATTTGTTAGTATTATATAAATGTTATTTGTTAGTTATTCGTTAGTATTATGTAAAAGTTACGAGTTCTCCATATCCTTCGTGTTCTTTTGCGATTATTGTAAATATTATCAAATTATTTCGAGTATTTTGAATCGAGAAATATTATTGCTCACCGCGAGCAAGGATAACATTTCAAGCGCGATCGTGTTATTTACAAATTCCCCCCAGCGGAGTCACGAAATAAATCTCAAGCGCCTCCGTAGGAAAACCAAGAAAAGTTGACTCTGAAGCTTAAGACCTAAGAATTCCTTTCGAATACATTTCGAGCGACGCGTCGTTGAGAGCACAATGCCTACGCGCAATTCCAGAAGCAATTGCATCGAGGGAACCAGGAATCCACGAGGAGATAGCGCAATTGCTTAACCCTCAATTGAAATCGACAGGTCGTTAATCGATTCGCGCTTCTGTCGCTGTTTATCGGCGAGTGGAAAGCGATTTTTGTTTTCTGGCAGAACGACGTGCGAACCTGTTGAGCGCCACGCACAGCTTCGAGTTACTTTCGCTTCGAAGGATCGGTTATAAGGTCGACGCCTGACTTTGTCACGCTGTTTCCTCGGATTTCTCGTCTTGGAGCGCTTTTGGAAAAGGGAGAAAATCCTCGAAATTAAGCGACTCGGCCGACGCTCGTGGCATGAATAATACATTCAGAGACGGTTGACGAGCAGAAAACTCGGTATTGATTCTGAATATTGTCGTCGAGGGACTTTCGAAGCTCGAGTCGGAAATTTTAGATACAGCGAAGGTAAAGTGAATTAGATGATCAAACGACGGGGCTTAACGAGGCTTTGCCTTTATTCCGTGGCGATCGTGAATTTTGTAGAGAGCATCTTGTCACTGGAAAAGTGGGACCTTAGCTCTGGAAAGTTGCCTGGATAATTTTTGATTTTCGTCGAATAAAAAGCGGATACGATAGACGACGAGGAGTTCGTCGAGAACGATTCTTATCGATGGTTCCTTGGACTTGAAGTTAAAACTCGAAAGGAACATCATTTATGACGCATTTCCTCCGTGTATTTACCAGCGTTATCGATATTCTTGCATTTCGACAGGAATTTCGCGCACAAACCGCGGATTCGTCATAGGAAAAGGCAGCGAAAGGCTTTTGAGCAACTCGAGATTCATCTTGAACCGTATATCGTGTTCCATTCTCTCTATATTGTGCTCCAAATATTTTTGCTGCATTTTTGTATTCATTATTTTCCATTTACTTTCCACCTCGTAAAACACCCTCCAAATCTGAAACACACCCAAACGAAGCGCTCCATAAATCCAGCGTTAAACGTGAGGAAACTCTTGGAATTCCGTTAATTATTTACTCATTGTAGCACGATAGTAATCGCACGTCTCGTTACACGGCTGAAGGTCGGCGTAAATGTCAAGAGGAATCCGTAAACGGTCTCTGTAATTTTTCTCGCGAAATCCAAAATGGGTCAAAACGATCCACTCCACGAACCTAGCTTTAACTTCCGTCGGTGCACTGTTTGCGCGCCCCCCTAATCTTGATATATTTCGGCTCCATTATGCGGCGCGCAATCTGCCGCGTTACAACTAATCCCGTGTAACAAACTCCCCCCTCGGCCGCTGGTTTTCGCAAGCTGCGCTCGGCGCGGTAACGATAACGGACAAGCGGGCCCACGTCATGGCGTGTTCGTATCTTCAATAAATGAAACAGACCCTAAGCGGCTGTATTCGCTTCCCAGTCCTGGACCTCCCTGCGTTAACCCTTTTGTCGCGAGTGGCGGTGATAATCGAGGTCCACGCCAGGATACCACGTCAGATACGCTGTGTGCACAAGTGGCGATTATAATCGACGTCCAGGAGACGAGCTGCGTGTACGAGTGGCGATTATAATCGACGTCCATGTAAAGGCTGTTGATGTTTCTCGTTCTCAGCGTGTATCTCTGGTCGTTGAAGAGTCTGAAGCTTTTGTAATAAAATACTGTCTATTGGTGGGATATTTTTAATGTTACCTAGAGGTTTGAGGAATGACGCGTAATATGGAAATTTAGATGAGCGATCGAGCTTTTAGGTTGGAGAATGACGATCGTCGATGAGACATATTGCTTTCGTATAAATTTGGATTATTTCGTTTGAGTTGTTCTTTGGATGTTTAGTCTTAAACGTGTCGATCATTGGTTACGAAGAGGGGAGAAATTTTGCGTCAAAAAAGGTATTTAACCCTTTCAATAAAAACTTTAAGCAAAAACTACAAACGTGTAGTAAAACGTTGAATAATAGTAACCAAAATATTTCTTCGTGTAAATTTTATAAACCGCTTTGCTATTTAACACTTTCAAATTAACTCTACTATATGCACTGACGCTTGAAATTCACGCACGGCAACCGCGAGCTTCCAGAATTTTCCAGATATTTATTTATTAAAATTATTCCGTCCACGCGCGATCCATCACCCTCGTTACACGGAGATGCGCGTAACGGGAGTACGTACCCCGAAGTTACACCCTGAAAACGCTTAAACCTCAAAGGTCCTAGCTTTCGAATTAAATGCTTTATTACCGCAGAGTTCACGAATAAAATAAACATCCCTATTGCCCGGTATTTAATTTTTGTTACAAAGTAAGTGTGAGTTCTTGAATTAACCGTTGATTTGTGTTATCGACATAATTATTATCACACATTTGTACACAGTTTAATACGAATAAATCTCTGCGAAACGAAGAAAGCTACTCAGAAATACGCGTTGAGCGAAACTGGCCCATCGCAACCAATAACGCTCAGGATTTTCCCAACATTCGTTTGTCAAGATCATTCTGGATTACGTTATTTGTCCACGAATAATATAAATCGCACATAATTGTTGCGACAAAAACGATCGCTTTACGTTTCAACCATTATTTTACAACATCAAGAAAACCTTCATCGTGCATCTGTATACGCCTTTCCGCAAAGCAGCTTCAGCGTGAAAAAATCTAGCAAAAATACGCGACGAGTGGCAGTGACGCATGGCTTCTAGAATTTGCCAAACATTTCTGAGGAAAAAAGTGAACGGTTTGTTGTCCCATTTCCGAAACTCGTGAGCACAAAAGCGAACAGTCTGTTACCTCCCTTCTGAAGCATCCGAGAACCAAAGTGTACAGTTCATTATCCCACTTCTAAAGTTTATAAAGACAAAATTAAATATAGCGTTATCCCACTTCTGAAGCTATAATAAATAGAAACGATAAAACACCAGGGATACTTATGAATCTTCGAAGGGCCGTTTAAATAATCACACGGAGCGCAATAACATAAAGCGCACAATATAAAAGCAATGAATATATAATATCTAATCTCAAAGAATTACACGCGATCTCAGTGACGATAGAGCAAGCACCGCTGCGCTTTTTCCATCGCGCCTCACGTCGCCCTGAGAGCACGCGGAGCCCAAAAGCCGATCGACATTAAAATATACCGCTCGTTATCGGCGCGTCAGGGACGCGGCGTAAATCCTTACGCATTCATTTATTAATATTATTCCGTTTGACGTAGCCTTGTTACGCAGGGCTGCACCGAGGCTGCAGCCGCGAAATGCTAATATCCAAAAGGTCCGACGTCTGTCGAGCCAGATGTTTTATTCCTCCAGCATCCACGAGTGCACCTACCTGGACGTCCTTGCGCGTTAACTTGGCGCGCCGTTCGGGCCGCATAAGTGACCGAAATTTCCATGCATGAATGCGGAGCGAAGGACACGTCGTGGCGAAACTATTCTCGGCCCTGCCAAACTTAACTTTTCCCCATTTCCTTAATGGAGGGGAAAATCGAGCGGGTCCGCTGCTGGCGACGGATCATCCGTCACGGACAACGGAAATTCGAGCGTTTACCTCTTGGCTGGTAGCGACGAGATCGTGGAAGATCGCACATAAGTGAAATATTTTATCGTTATGACTTACATATGGGATTGAACAGGGTGATGTTTGATCGGTGAAGAGCACGTATGAATGTAAAGAAGGAGTGTGTAAAAGAGTATAGAGCGTAGGAAATAATAATTACGTATATTTCCTGATCCTTCTGTAAGAAGTCTCTGACCGCCTCTGGACTTTCTTCGCGACGATTCTTTTCCACCAAAGATGCTTGTACAAGGTACAGTAGCTTATGTAACTTTCATACTTGTATAGCTCGCTACATAGATTCTGTTACATATGAAAGTATATGCAGGATTATAGTATAATTATATTATATATTATACGAATGTCGAAAGTTTAGAAGGCACCGAGTTGGAGCATAGAGTAAGAGTAATTTATCTCCATCGTCGCGATAGTAATGAAGTACGTTCGCTTATCAATACAAGTCGCTGGCGAAGAGATATTGGGATTCAACCATCGTTTTATAATTCAAATCTTGGAAGGAACGCGCCACGATAAGTGGCATAGAGAGTAGGAGATAGTGCGGCACCCTCGACGGATGAGCGCCTTAAGTAAAATAAAAGGGCGCCGCCGTTAATTAGCTCGCGAATACTGGCGAAATTCTGAGGCCGAGGCACGCGACGGATTTTTCCGTCTCCCTCCCCCTCCCAATTATTCTTCGGCAACATCAGAAATTAATTAAGAGCGGCGAACGTAACGACGGGCCTCTCCCTGGTGTTAATTAAATTTCCCGCGTTACGCGCCTTCCCGTAACGCGGCTGATAATATCGTTTTCCAGTATTTAGCGCAGCGCCTTTAATTAATACATCGTTACCTATCCGTAAACTGGATTCGTTAATGGCTCGATGTCTCGCGTCTTTCTTGGGATCGAAGCTCGAGATTTCACGACTCCTTGGATCGAGAGTCGAGTCGAGTCCTTTGCTTTGACGATGTTAGCGCGATCGGTGTTTAGACGGACTTGATGATGTTAAATGTCGATAAATTGGTACACTGATGTATATTCTATAATAAAATTGTAGAGGATGACTGTGAAAAATAGAAGAATATATAGATATAAAATTATAAAAGATATATTGATTATTTTTAAAGATGAATGTGCGTGAATAAAATGCTCGATTAGACCAAGAATCGTTGATCGTTCTTAAATTATAAATAATCTCAAAAAATGCACCGTCCTGAAGTTGTGGAATCTTTTTAAGAGAGTCGTTCTGATTCTTGAATTAGTTTCTCCGTCGTTGTTAGATTGTTTGATTGGCGACCTCGAGGAGTAAACTCGTTTAACTTGGGTCTTGTTACCTTAAATTGTACTTCGAACCACTCGTTTTGCAGTGCACGCGTGTATGTCGAATATTGCATCGAGTAAAACATCAAAAATTTATTACTTTTTCAAACGCTTAGAATGTACGTTTTCATGCAATACGTCGAATGCACTCGCAAAATGAAAGGGCATAAATGCACGCGTAGACTTTGGTTTAATCAAGAATTCCGTGTTGCTCGTCGATCTGAATGTTATCGTAAGCAAAGTTTTTACCACTTTTAAAAAATTATTCTTTCATGCGCACATCGTATGAAAGATAATCCAGAGTTCACGGTTACCATTCAAACTTGCATCTTTCTTATCGTAATCTCTATTCGTTGCATCACGCGGGCTGCTAAATTACGTTCTTGATGATAATAGGACGGTACATTTTTAATATCATTAGGAATTTCATCTTTATGTTTCGAACGTCGGCTCTCGTTATCGTATTTTTCAGAAGAAAAATTAATTAAACGAAAGACCAGAAGTTTTACGTACACTATTATACGAAAAATGTATGCATGGAGAAAGAAGCACTCTAATTACACCACCTTCCACAAATTTCATAAATTCCACAATTTTATTCATGGTTTTGTTTATGAGTCTTGTCAATTTATTTTCTTCATGGGTTTTGTCCTCTATATCGAACAACGATTCTTGTGCATTGTCTGATTATTTAATCAAACCATGCATACAGACGTTAACACCTTCTCAGTGTAATTAAAGTGAAACATAACGTTTTACAATCCAGACTTAAATAAAGATTAGATCATAAAAAAAAGAGACTAAACATTACATAGTAAAAAAAAAAACAGAAAAAAGAGATTAGATAGAAAAAAAAGAAATAGTAAAAAAAGAGAATTCCATCAAATATTAATATACGAAACGTGACATTTGTAATTTCTTTTTTTCAATTTTCTAATTCTCTTCTAACTAAAACAGCATAATGTACGACCATTACAATAATTTTAATTATCATCGTTAACCATTACTCTAGCCCTTCGAACGGAGCGCGATACTCGTACCGCTAATGATCTCAACAGTCGAAGCCATTACATACACAAACAACAACAACAACAGCAACGACACAACAACTCGTAGCAAAGAAAAATACACTTGCAGGCGGCAGTGCATTTGAGATTTCCGAGAAATTCAAGAACCGAGTTGCACAGCGGGTTAGCCGTAATTCTTATCTCGCGAGGGACATCTCCGGAACGAAGACGAATCTTAAATTCCGGGTGCGCGTCTTTCGACGTCCACCTTGAATCTCTCTCCTTGCACTCCGCCCGGATCCTTTCTCCTCGACCTATATTTTAAATTTAAAGTGCCTCGTCGACTACCGAAATGGCTCATTGCACTTCGGGAACAGTCCGAATTTTCTCCGCCCTTAATTTTCCCCGATTATTTCCCCGGAAGCTCCTTCGGCCCACGCTAACGTCATCCAGGATTTTGGATGGGAAAAAAGGCCGAGGGAGAATGTTGACGCTTACGACCTAGAAAACGCGGATGGCGCAACCTCGTAACGCTTTTAACACCGGGTTAATGGCGCTCGTCAATCCGGCGAATATCGAATTTCGAAGAGGAACAACGAGTGGATCTTAACGTTGATTTTTACTCTGACATAAATCAACGATCAGCGTGAATACTGTATATCGTATTGTGGATATTCTATCGATAATTTCATTCCAAGAATATATACATAAACTGGTGTGCGCGTGCGCAGAAGCTTTTTCAATTCTCCACGACTGTTGGCCGATACACGAACTTCCTCGGAGCCCGTCATACTTTTAATTCACTGCCTCACCTGGCGCGATTTACGCTATCTCCCTTTTTCCGACCTTAAACTTCCGAGCGGCTATCTTCGTTACCATGTCCCCATGCACCGAGGAGCGTAACTCCGTCCAATCTCGAAAGAATTTCCGAATCGACCCTCTCTTTCGCGTAATTTACATTGGCCTTGTTTCCGAGCCGTCCCTGTATCTTGATTCAGCTTAGGCGAAACTCGTAAAATCTTCAACTAACCCTCCGTGTTTCCGAAGTGTACGCGATTTTTTATACTTTTCAGTCCCTCCATAACCGAAGTTTCTTTTGGATTTGGAGATATCGTTTACGAGGCGCTATTGAATTTACACCGACATATTCACTAATATATATGCATCGAGTTTTACTTTTCTTGCTGGAGATAAAAATATTTCTTTTAGCGACTGATGTAACATTTGGCGATGGGTTGTTTTTGTTTCTGTGAAATGAATCTCGTTCCAGTTTCTGATATTATTTCCCTTCCAGAGAAAGTGACCGATGTAACGAGTTGCATGGTTGTAAGAGCACACGGTGTTCTCGGCAAATAACCGTGATAACCATATTTAAGATAATCATGTTAATCTCGTCTTCTCCTTGTATTAATATGCAACACTGAATCTGCCTGACAAAACTCGTTATCTTGGAGAATCCATTTTAGTATTCCACGTTTATATACGCTGGCACCAACAAAGTCTCGCGACATCAAGCTCCGTGTTTGTTTCGGCGTGTAATTAAGACGGGGGAACTTCCTCGATGATTTTCCTCGCTTTTGTCATTTTAATACGCAACGACGAATCCCCGAGACGAACCTCCTTGGCTCGCAAAGGGCATTTCGGCGCTTTTCGTTTACATTTGATCGTATCCTACAGACTTTACGGTATCAAACCTCGTTCGTTCAAGTGCGCTAATTAAAAGGAGTAACTATGCCGATGATTTGACCCCATGAATATTCATGGTGTTTGGCTTACACGGCGTGGGGATCGTTTTGAGGAGGAAGCGCGTGCCTAAGAAACCTCAAAGGTCCGTCAGGGCTGGGAGACTCCTTAACACTAGAACTACCAAACCAGTCAAAATGACTGGTTTCTTTAAAAAATCGTAGTACTTTATAAGCATGTATTTTTTGAGATTTTTCATGGTTTTCACGCAGTGTTTAGATCACCATTTTTATTTACAGAAATTTCCTTTCACTCTCCCCTTTTTTTTAAAGATGTACGTGGTGTTTTAAATATGCCCAGAACGTGACTGGTAGTTTTGGTGTTAAATCTCGAAGGAGGACAAATATTAAGTCTGCTTCCATCGAGAAGGGGGGAAAAATCAAAAGCGTAAGGGAGAATTAATCTTCCGCTTTGGATTGCGATCCTTCTCGAGCCGCGAGATTCAAATACGCTAAGATGTAGAATATTCTCGGACTTAAAACTTCGTCCGGATGGAATTTACTGGGTTTGAGTAACGAGACTCCCGATTTTACGATCGTAAGATGGAATTTGAAAGATATTCCCGTACTCCGTGAGAAAGTGGGTGCACGCATGGTGGCGTAAGGAAATATCGTGGCCAGGGAAGAATGATGCACGCGATCGCTCGTGAGTAATATGTTGCTTCATTGCTTTACCAGAAATCTAGAATGTAATACGAATCGCGTGTTTTTCTTTCACGGCAACGTTTCGTTTTTTTTTTTTTTTAGAGCTGGTTGCAGGAAGAAAGTTAGTTTTTATAGCGTATCGCGCAATTGGAGATAACGAATATTGATAAACTAGCTATGTTTAAGGTACAGAGGTGTAATCCTCTCTCATTTGTGCCAACGTTCTTTTATTTTTTCGCCATTATTCTTCTTTCTTTTCTTTATCCCTGGAATTCTTGCTCTTCCTTCCGCGCGTACTACACGAGTGAAATTAGGTCGACGTTTTTGCGAATTCTGTTTTGGGATCAACGTTTTTTTTTAAGGTTTGGTTTAAATGCGTGACATCATCCTTACGTGTATAGATTATTTTTATTTATCCACATTTCAGCGTGATTATTTCGATCCTTGTTAAACATCCCGGAAATGCTGTTTCGTAATAACTATCGTAATAATAATATTTTTATCAATTTTATGGACATTTCAATGCGTTTACGTTTACGTTTAACGAGTATCACCAGGGAAGAGGTAAAAAGATATTAAAAATGGTTTTGAATTTTGTAAAGATCATGATAATTCCAGATCCACATCGTGCTCGCATCTCGCGAATTATGCAACCTATAAATAAAGAATAATATTTATTAACGCATTACCCGCAACCCAGGGACAATTCCATATTTCCACTTCTCGTGGTTTTCCGCGGCCGATTAAATATCTCCTAATTTCGATTCTGCAATGCTCCATAATATCTTCACACAATTTGTACGCATAAATCAATTTGTACTTTTACGCGCACAGTGAGCACAACAATCACAGTGAGCGAAAACGGAAAACGAAAGGGAACAATTTAATGATACAAACCTCAGCAGAAAATTTAATAAAAAAACAATGGTAGAAGAGTCGAGAGCAGAGAACGTATAAAAGAATAAATACGAAATAACCTAGGCTGACTTTAGCATCAATACACTACACATTACATACAAAAAAAAAATAAAAAGCAGAAACCCAAAGTATTCCTCCTAGACATCTTACTTTGCTTCAATTAACAATATTCGACAATCTGGTCATAACGAGCAACGATCGAAAAGCAGAAAATTCATCTCAAACCACATCCGCGCCTTTCCTCTTCCTCTTCCATTTATCCTCCCCCCTTACACTCACAATACCCACCATATACCTCAAGGATAGCCTCCTCTCCCTCGATTTTCCTTCCTCTAAAAACGCCACAATACCCCCGATCGATTCACGTGAGTTTTACAAGCCGCGCGACGTTTCCGGTCGAAAAGTCGCTCCAGGGATCCGCAGATATCCGAGAGGGGCTAACCGGTGCCGCGTGCTACCGATGAAAAACGAGGAATTCCAGGGAGAAATACGAGCGGCCACGGCGGCAGGAGGGGGCCCTCTCAAAGAATTCGAGGCTCTGAGAAGAGGAGTCAAAGGAAACGAGATAAATCGCCGATAAAATGACGCGGCAGGGCCGGAGGATGGAAAAGGACGAGGCGGAGTTTTCCGATCAGAACTGGATTGCCAGTTAAGGATTCAGCCGAGCGTTTCGGCGCGGAGGAATATTCTAAGGGTCGCCACGGGGCCGATGTAAGAAATTGGCGTATTAAGAACACGAGGAGGAATCGAGCGGAGCGTCGTTTCGAGTCTGAGCACGGATCAGAGCGCGATCCCAGGTATTGTAACCTCCGGGAAATATCGATTCGAGCGAGAGGCCTTCGACGGAGAATCGAGGCGAGGAAAAAATCTGGAGGAGCAATCGGAATGCGCGGGAGGAATAATGTTCGTATGTTGGGCGTCGAGAAGGAATTTACTTGCTGCTTGGACACGATGACTCCTACTTTCTCTCATTCCGGTGTTTCTGGACTTTCGTGACTTTCCGTCACTTTCTCGACATGTTTATGTGTAGTACGTATATCTTTAAAGAGAAAGGGTATTGAGAAGAGATATCGATGGATCGATAGAGCGATTCACACGCTGCGATAGAATCATGGAGAAGCTCAAAAAATGCCCGACTACAAAGTACGGCATTTTTTTTTAAGAGACGATTTGAACGCTCGTTTTGAGCGCTTCGGTAGGTTTAGTGTTGGTCGAAGTGGTCCGAGCGAGCAATGACCCCAGATATGATGGATCGAACGAATGGAAATGCTGACGTGTCCCTTCAGATACACTGAAACTTGCAATTAATACGCGGAAAATTTGTTTCCTAATTGAAGTATGCGAGTAATCTAATAATTCGATGAACGCTTAAACCTTGATAGAATAAACCCTCTTGAGATAATCTGACCTACGAAACATCCGCGACTTAAAATCTAGAAACCTGGGATACTAAGAATAAAATTCCGATGAAACTCCCGATACCTTTAGAAACCATTAGAAAAAAGTAATACATAATAATAAAAGCTAACAAAGAAACGTGTAGAGGCAAATAAAACACCGTTTAAATTACGAGAACAGATCCGTATACTTACTTACAGGGCATCAAAATAACTGGGAAAAATCGGCGTATAAAAGCAAAGTGTGCAGCGAGTGAGTTACCTTCAGCGCGATAACCTTTATTAAGCATCGAGTTTATCGCGGTTATAACGCGAGGAAGATCTCTCATCTCCGATTGTTCGGTAGCACGCGATGCTTCTGCCACGTCCTTCGACCACTTTCAGCGGGCCATTATTACGGCCAGCCTTTATTGTCCGAAAGTTCGAATTATCTTCCTCTTTGAACATCGGGTTTCCCAGGGTGACATTATTCACGAGTTTTCCGCCGACTTTAATTTCCAGGAGCGGAATTCATGCAGTGCGCCTCTTGCCAGGGGCAGTGGACGCTATAAGGAGCGATAAAGAACTGGGTGTATAAAGAAGGCTTAGAAGACCCGGAGGAAATACGCAGGATAAATCCATCGAAATGCAATATCGGGACGTAGTTTTGCGAATGAATAGGAATATGGCTACTCGCCTCGCGGACGTGGCTTATCATCGAGATCGTTATTATTTTCCGAATAGTTCGATGTTTTATTCATTTCCACATTCAAGAAACTCCTTATCTTTTTCTCGGTTGTGGTGAACGGGCACTTGGAAAATAATTATTTATCGTTTCGAGTTTCTGGCATTTGATCAGCTTTATCGCTGCTCTTTTTATATATCGATTAGCGTGTCATCACTTTTATAATGTGATCGGAGATGGGTTTATTATTTATGTCGGGCATTGGGGGAAAAAGCGCGAGGATGGAATGGAGCTTAAAAGAATCGCGTAAAATACGCGGAATAAATCCATCAAAAAGCAACATCGGGACGCAGTTTTGCGAACGGGTAGGAATATAGCCACGGTTTTTACGGCCGGTATTTTGATTTTCTAGGTACTAGTTTTGCGTCAGTGTCGGTATCATCGTTATTTTCTCTCCTTTCCAGCATTGCTATATATACATTATTATAATTCCTCAAAATGTTGATCTCAATGACAAGTGAAGAATAACTGTACATTGAACCACTTTAACTTCCCCACGCTCAAATTCCTTCATCATAATTTTTTTTATTTAATAAGTAAACTTCCAATCGACCTTGACCATCGATAAAAAAAAAACTCATAACGACGAAAAAAGCTGAAAACTTTCACGCGGAGCGGGCAAGATAAATCCATGGAAATACGATATCCAGCGGAAAGTTCGCGAACGGATAGAAATATGGCTACAGGTTTTACGGTCGGTGTTTTGATTTCCTGCATGAAATTCCATGAAATACTATGAAAAGGGGCCAGCGTCGCTGCGACGCGTTGGCCCAGTTTTCCCCGCCCCGATCGCAGGAGGTGACGCCAAAGGAATCGCGCTTTTCACAATCGAGATTCCAGATTCCAGCATCGATTCCAACCGTTTCCTGCCGCGCTCCCAATGTCCGCGCGTCGCCAAAAGTACGCGCGAAGCGCCATTCCTTTAATTTCATTTCACCTTGCACGCCAAAGCCTCGACGACCAAAGTTTATCTCGATGTAACATTCGTGTGTTAAATAATGTGAGATATCTAAGATATGAATGCGTTAGGTGAAGCCTAATGATCGATTATAATATTTACACAGGGAAATGCCTTTATATAAAAAATGGTATGTTTATATAAATATAATATTACTATATATATAATATAATATTATTAGTTTAGATAAATATAATATACATACAAATATAAATTTGTAAATTATTATTATTAAATTATTTTCTTTGTAAATCAAATTTTTAAACTCGATAATTGTAAATTAGTAAATTATAATTATTTGTAAATTAAATAAATTTGTAAATTTATGATTCTTTGCCGATGACCCAAAACCAAATAATGAAAAAGACGCGTAAACCTTAATTGTCGTTATCGCAAAATTTAACGGATAAGCAAACCTACTTTATCGAAGTCGGACTCAAAATCAAACAATAAAAAAGGCCCATGACCTTGAACCGTCGCCGTCGGAAATTAAAGAAACGAACATAAATACGAAGGAAGCGGCATAGGTGTTCGATCGCTAATCCAGGAAAGCCATAACGCGAACTTGCACGGAAGATTATCCGCCAATCATCGTAATAACGGTTCGCAAGTTGCGCCGAGCCACGTTGCCGAAGTATGATAACGGCCGGAAGTTTCACGGTGGCCGATTTATCTCCGGAAACGTCGCGTGCCGCGATTTACGCCTGAAATTTCCGCCGTACATTCGTGTAAACGATCGAACGCCCGGAAGAAGAACTTTGGCCGTGTGCATTTTTGCACGGCCAGATATTCTAAAGCGTCTCGAACGAGTGCGAAAGGGGCTCGAGCGCGAAACTATTGGCCGACACGGGAGGCATGAAAACTTTTTCGTCCCGAATTTACCATCCATCGTGTAGCTTTAAAGCGTCGAAAATCGATTTTGGTGCGAAAGGAAGTTCTAATGTCCGCTGATCGATACTCGATCGATGTGCGCGTTTCGATGCTCAAGTTGCATTTCAGTCGTCCATTTTGTGGACAGTGGATTTTGAGACGTTGATTGTGGCGTTGATTTTACACTGGCGCATTGTCTATCGTTGACACATTGACCTGAAACTTTTTTGGAGGATATAAAAATTGTTTGAACGGTTGGTATAAAAGTTAGTACTGAATAGATCTTGTTTTGTGAATTAAATGCCTTTATAGTTTTTAATATTAATTCCTCTCAAGAGAATATGACCGATGTAGGTAGGCTCATTTTTAAAATCCCGTGCCGTTTGATAAAATACATAAAGTACATAAAGAAACTAAAATAAAGTAAAATACATAAAGAAAATTGGCACAGTGATGATCGTTTGAAATATCGTACTTTAGATTAGAATACCATTTATCGTTTAGTAGAACACTGTTCCCTATAACGAGAAAACGGATAAAGCGTAACGCGTTACACGAGAATCGACTGTATTTTCATACTTCCAGACGCTAAGAATTAAGTAGAATTCAACTAGTGATAAATTCTAAAAAAAAATCACTGTTTGCAAATCCTACAAAATGTTACCGCTTGAAATTTAAAATAATACGTGAAATCGTCCGTTACGATGGATAAGAAAATCATATTGGATAAAAGAATCCTCGATCGACAAATCGACGACAATATTTTAAAACACGCGGGTTGGCTGCTGAAAAGCCGCTGAAAAGACGCGAGAAAGATGAAACCGTCCGGAGGACGACGTTTAATATTTGTCTTCCCATTATTATATCGCAACTGCTCCATTTACCTGCCCGCCTTTCCGCGCCTTCGAAATGGCTAAATAAACTAACAAAGAACGGTGGATAAGAATTTCTCGGCTAACACCTCTAGTTTTATGCATTCATGTATCGAGAGTTCGTAAAAGCATCGATAAAAATATTCAACGTGCATAACAAACAGTAAAATGTGAGTAGCGAAGAAAATATTCTATCCGCATATCATCGTTTCGAATATAAATAATACTATTTCTAATAGGTAATTTTATTTCCGATTATACGCTCTTCTCCATCGTTTCCCGCATTATTTTTTCAAATTATTCCGCTATACAGTCTCCCTATTTTTTTCCCTCGTCCAATTTGAAGCGCAATCTCCAAATGTCCCGACTTTTAAATTCGCCTTTACTTTCCGCAGCTCCCGATACGAGCTCCGACCAAACGTATAGCGTGGACTTTCGACGCATGTACCATTTTAATGCCGCCATAAACATGTACATAAACCGTGAACCATAAACACGTGCAGACGAACTTATTGTTGAAACAACACGGTTGACCCATTCGACAAACCTGTCGAGCCAGACTCGTGGCTCATCGCTGTTGGAAAATACGGCCGGCCACTGGCTAAATTCGCGAAATACCTCGCGCTTTGTTCGACAACACCGCGACAGCTTAATTTGATAATACCTTTTTCATTTGTACCAATAGCAGCTTGCAGGGTTATTAGTAAATGTCTGCGGATTGGAAAAGAGGTACGAGGAGTGGAACTTGATAAAAGGACGGCGTTCGATCTTGTGTGCAAAGCTTAACTCCGATTGTGTTAATAATTCATTCTATTTAATTGCATTAAATGTTTTTTTCATAAGCATACATCTACCACATTTTTAGAAGCTTATAAGCAATTATTTCCTGTTTTATATTGGCCGCGAAAATGTTGATCGTGCAAAATGTGTTATTCCTAATCTTTCTCTATTTATCAAATGACGCTCGTAAATATTCTGAACATTCCTAAAATAATTTTCCTATGATATTATCCTCGTTATTTTGTATAAACGTATAAGAAGAGGTTATCATAAATAACGTATCAAGCATACCCAACTAATAAGCAGCTATTTCCCCTTTATGCATTAGTCGTGATGACGTTAATCTGACGTTTTCACCTGCCACGCTCGTGCATATACCACTTTCCAAGCTTCCAGTCGATCCTGCAAACGCATTCGAAAGCTCCTCACGTTTTTCTCCTTCCTTAACCCTCATGGCGCGCAAACTGGCGCGTCCTGGTGCTTATTCTTTATACACCAGACTCCTTATGATGCGAGAAATACGTTCTGCATTGTACGGCTAACGCATTGTATGATAACTCCGTTATATAAATTCCGCGCTACGCGAGTCAGAAAGTTCAAGTTTTGTTTGAAATAGAATTTAACTCCGTACTATTCCCTCGGACTGACGTATTATAAGATATGCTTAATTCATGCAATTTGGTCGAGAATAGCAATGCTCGTTTCTTTCTTAGTTTACCATTCTTTTTTTCAAGGTAACACACGAAGGCTGCGATAATTTTTAAGCGTGCTGTATCTCATAAATAAATTTAAAAAGCGTACATATACCATAAATATACTCAATCATCCAAAGATAATAAACGATACTCTATCTCCAATCGACCGTCCAAAATAAACTCGTTAGCCCAGAATCCACTGCCCAAGGAAGAATTACGACGATTCTCTCGATACTCGTGGAAAATATCCCAGGAATAATGTTTCTTTTTTCAATTAATTTTCTGCACCACCTGCCAAGATCCTTTATCCAAGGGCCTACTGTTCAAAATATATTCCAAACCACCAGAGCTGCAGTATATGTATCACACGTAAGTATCGAGAGCCTTAAGCAGTATTCGAATTTGCGTCTCCAGCGTGAAGGTCCGAACTTCTATCCGCTCCACCACCGTATCTTCCTCCCTGGGAAATTCTCCAGGCACAATGAACGAGGTTCGAAGCGGAGTCCTCCGAGGAAAAGTCGAGAAATCTGTTCGCCAATAGCGTCGCAGGCCCCGAGAGGAAAAGAAGTCGTTGGGCGAAGTCTGCCACGGGATTCTTCGCCAGGAGGAACCAGCCGTGGCATTTATTCCCACAACGGCGCGTAAATATGCCCGAGACGCGCGAATGTTGGCCGACAAACGGAATTTCGCCCCCCATTCTGCTGTCTGGAAATCCGGCCGAACGATACCTCGTGTTCCTGGACGAATATTCCGGCGCCTTGGTCGACATCGAGATTCGAATTCTCACGCTCCCAACATCCTACGATCGTTCGACTCGTTTTCGATAAGATTCTCGCTCAGGAGCGAGGCGCGTCATTGCCTCGACATTTGTGGCATTGGAGCTATTCTCGACACTCGATCCTAGATGTGTTATTGCGATCAGACGATGTACAAGCGCGAGATCGTCCGTTTATGTAGCAGGAATTATATACTTATTCGTGGTTTATTCGCAGCTGGATCATCGCTGCGGTTGATTATCGTGTGACGTGGACTGTGAGAATAGGGCTTATCGGTTCATCCACGCTTTACCTATTGGCAGATTATCGCGGATAATCCTCGTGTACCGCTAAATCGGTACTGTGAGAACATGGTTTCGATGTAAAGCGACGAAGAAATTGAGATGGGTCTCTTCGCGAGTTCAGGATATTCATAGTGCATGGTCTTCGTATAACACGATTTAATACGCACGATCTTTATATAGTTGAAGTACAGAGAAAGTATATCGCAGGTAGCCTACAAATTGTAGAGCAAGTTCCAAATCGTATAATTCACTTTCGATCAGGGAATACCAATATGTCACGTATAAACGATCGAGGAAGCTCAAAATCAAGTGATTTTCGCGCGATCAAAAACCATGCCCAATACGTCACGAGCGAATTATTAAGAAAGCTCGAAATCAATTAATTCTCTTTCCCTCGAAAATGGCGCAAGTCTCGAACAATGGCGTAATTTCATCGCTGACTTTGGAGTCCATCACTGGCCAAAATAAAATATGTCGGTGATCTATGAACGTCCCTTTGTTCCGCTCGAATTCCAGGTTTATGAAGGTCCGCGATCTCCCATCCTTCTCTCGTCGAGGCCGATTGTCAGCGGCAGCGACGCGCGCTTCACGCGCGGGATTTCGACGGCCCTGCGGCCGATCGCTTCCCTCGATCGACGAAGGGCGACTTTAATCGTCCCGACAAACTTCCGCCACGCGTAAGGCCGTAATTAATTCTCCCCTTTCATTACCCGCTGCTAATTAAAAGGCATTCACGTTATGTATAATGCAGCTGGATCGATGAAAGGGGCGAGAAACCTGGGAGAAAGTGAATGACGAATAACGAGTGTTAAAGCAATTTATATACTCGTTACGGTGAAAGGAATTATAAAAGGTTGCTCGATGAATAAAGAGAGGATAAAATGGAGCATTGGGGAAGTTTTTAGCGATAATCCTGTTTGATAACGAACAGTCGTATTTTTAGTAACAACGGTGATACAGAAATATTCCGCGCGTAATGAAGTATCTGCAAAGTGGGACAAGGAATTCTTGTTAATAATATCAGCGTGTTATATTTGGTATTAATCGCTTCTCAGCTTAACACTAGAACTACCAGTTACTTTCTGCGCATATTTAGAACACCACATAAATCTATAAAAAAAAAAAAAGGAGGAGAATGAACGGAAATTTCGGTAAATCAAAATGGTGAACCAAATACTGTATGAAAATCATGAAAAATCTCAAAAAATACATCGTTATAAAGCACTACGATTTTTTAAAGAAACGACCGACCAGTCATTTTTACTGGTTTTGTAGTTCTAGTGTCAATGAATATATTAGGCTTAACGAATATTTTAGATCGAGTAAACCAAAGCTTTAATTCGAACCTTAGTCCATCACCTTTAGTACATCAAACCTTCGCCTCACCCAAAACCCTACGAGGAACATACATCAAATATTTCCCAAGCCCCACGCGCAAGGTATAACATTCCGCAATTTCACTTTTCCCTTTGAAAAAAGAAACCCGTTCTTTTTCCCTTCAACGGTGTCACGATTATTCCGACAGCTTCGACACGGGAAACGATGGGCCAACCCAATATTCCACCTTCCGTTTGCTCTCCACGTCCAATAACTTCCGCGGGAATAAAGTTTCTAAACAAAGATTCGAATTGGAGGAACGCTGTGTACATTTCGAGGTACGTGTCCGACGGGTTGATTAAAATTCTCACCTCCCAGAATCGGCCAGGCTGTATTAACAATCCCTATCCGTAACCGCGATACGAGCCTGGCCATTTCTGTCGCGTAATTTCCCGCGTACACCTGTCCGTAATTCGTCCTGTACCCGGACGAGCTCCAATTAATTCCTTTTCCCTTTCCAGTTTCGAACGCGATAATTGCTTGCCTGGAAACCCAGCGGCTCGTTATGACGGAGAGGAAAGAAGGGAGGAGGAAGGATGTCATAGGACGAAACTGGGTAAGCGGTGCTTATGGAGGAGTGTGGTCTTATTTCTATTATTTCAGGACCACGGCTATAATCGTTTGGGTAACGATGTTTGCATAAAGGGACAGTCATACGAGATGGCACAGTGCGCAGTATGTGAAGCGTAGCTATGGTGGCTTGGAGTCCACATTGAGCGCTGGGTCCTGGGCCAAACGGTCCTGGCAGTCGGTGCCAGAAGTGCACTGAAGAGAGAGAGAAACACGGTGGAGGAAGAGAGAAAGAGAGAGAGAGAGAGAGAGAGAGAGCGCTGGTATGGAGCGATCGGTCCTTAATTGACGGGTATTGTTGGTCATTGAGTGAAATCGTGAAATCGGGACATTATCGATATTTAAAACTGACTTATTATTGGCACAGATATCCAAGGCGTGTACTTCACAAAGCACTGAAATCCTGTGCCACGAGGCTGGTTATACTTTGCGTTCGAATATTTGTGGAAATCGCTATGTAACTGGTAACAGAGACCGCACGAACGGATAAGCAACACTGCACGGTATATATCTCAACTCTCGGTAATCAGCTCTGGCCTCTTAAACCGTCCCCTTGATCCGAACGAGTATAATTCAAGGGTAGGACTACGTTCTCCAACGGCACTGAATTCCCAACCGAGGATGAGTGTCGATAAAACTGCAATGACTTCCCTCCGCGAATACGGCAAATTCGTCGTTTCTCAGAGAAGCGAGCGTTGAATCATTTATTCAAATGGATCCCGGAGAGGGAGAGAGAGAGGATAAAAAAGAACAATGGTGCGAGGGAGAAGGAGAGAGGGTTAACATGCACGAGACTTATTTCCAACCACTGGCTCATGGTTGGGACTTTTATATATATGTAGAAAATGATATTAATAATCATGATGTCACGTGATCGTATTAAAAATCGACGTTTGCAAAAAATGCATCTCAGTCATTCAAACGTGTACGGAATACGCGTCCCAACAATTCGTCTCCATTTATATAATTGGATCACACCTCTCGCCATTATGTCTCCAAGCTAAATTCCTTGTTTTTCGCGTCGCCTCCCTGTCGTCCTCGGAACGCGCTCTCCTCTCTCCCGCCTCTCTCTCGCTTAGACACATTCACTCTCTCTTTCCTTCTTACTCTCACAAGAAGACTCCGCGTGCAGCAAAACGCACTTCGCGTTGTCGTCGAAATATCTGGAATACTACATACATATACGTGGTAAAATATGTTGGTCAAAATAATGGTGTCTTAAAAAAGGGCTCTGATATTTACAAAAAATATCACAACTATCGTTGATGAACGAAAGTCGATGATCGATATGAAACTAGGCGTTGCACCACTTAACAAATGGTTACATCTTACCTCTCATCTCTACCAAACTCTACTCAAAAGCTCAAAACTCTCAAAACTCTCTCCAAACCCCCCTCCCTCTCTCCAAAAACTTCTAAAAACTAAATTTTATGCCTACATACACATACTTAAACACACCGCCCTACTCCATAACCGTGTTTAGGGATTCTCTCCCCTTTTCTGCATCCCTCGTGGATTATCCCTATTCCAGTTAGATAACTCGCTTTAAAAACCTCCTACACCACGTATATTTATTCATCTCGCTCCGCAGACGCTCCTTCGCGCTTCAACCTGTTACAGTCCTTTTCGCGCATTCAGGAAAGAGACGCGCAGAAAGTGGGGGCCGCGGTTCGTCGAAGAGGCCAGTGGAAATGGCATCGAAAGGAATCCCGAGCGATTGGAAAGGAGGAGGCGAGGTGGGGGTGGAGGGTGAAAGGGAGGCTGGAGGTCCGCAAAGAAGACGCTTCGACCACCTGGAAAAAGGTCCTCGGAGACTGCCATGGCGAGAGCGGACCCGGATAGTCCCGGAGAAAAGAGCGTTACGTCAAAAAGCTGCCTCGACGTTTGCCCCCTGCGCGGGGTTAGTGGAGCGAAAAATATTCTCGTGCTTCCGCCCTGAATTTTTGCGCGAAAGAATTGGCATGGGCATAGCCTCCAGAATTAGGTAAATGCGCGTGAGAAAACGAGGCACTCGTATATCGATCATTACGGAGTAGGGGGAAGCTGATATTTCTCTTCTGCGTGAAATTTCCGTGGCGAAAGTGGAGGTTAATGTGAATCCGAGAATAACGTGTTGATGTGTAAGAAGATAAATATATGATTAAGATAAATAATATAATTAATTAAGATATTATAAAAAATATAAAGTACTGCAGAGTAGATTGGAACGTATTTTTCTCTTCAGCGTAAAACTTTTCGTGCAAAAATATGGAAGTAACCGTTTTAAACTCACGCGTATAACAAAGAAAGGGAGAGTCGCTTGCGCCTCCCTTTCTTTGAAAGAATGTTTCCACGATATATCGAAGATTATCGAGCGGAGCGAAAAATATTTTCGTCCTTTACATTGAGTTTCTTCCCGTAAAAATTGGGGGTGAACGTAAGTTTACGGAAATTATAAAAACACACCTTACGATATATCAAGCGCTGCTGGATAGAGCGAAAAATGTTTTTGACCTCCGCGTCAAAAATTCCCGTGGGAAATCGAAGATAAGCGGATGACCGAAAATTACACGCTCGCGAGTAAGAAAACGAAAAATCAGGAAAAATAGAACGAAACTTCCAAAAGTCCATCGAAACCTTGTCACATATATTATACGCTTACATATCTCGTTTATATTTACATCTGTCGCATCGTACGCATTTTATTTCAAATACAAGCTCCAATTCCAATGACGCCTTTCCTTAAAAAAGATAAATGCGTTGCAAAATAAAGTTTCGATCCACGAATTGGATTTCGCGAAATCAGGATCGACGAAAACGCGGCCGACGTAAAGAGAACTGAGGAATTGCACTTGCGAGTCGAGAAAATATTTATTCTATCGGCGTTACAGGTACGAGGCGTCGTTCCTCGGATGGCGGGACTTGCGGCCGGTTTCTCGATGCGGAAAACTAAGAATAAGAAAATAGGATATCGAAGGAAGAGGAACGTAACTGCAGGGCTCGTTCGAGAAATGGGCGGCGGACGAGACGATATTCGCCGCATGACTTGCCTTAAAGGGTCCATGCATTTCTCACGAGTGCACCACGCGATTTAAGAACTCTGCGAAGTATCCGTGTGTATTTGCAATTTTCAAATTGTTCAAATCTTGGAATAATATTCGCGTATAAAACTCGGTTCAGAGGCAGCGTATATTAACGCATTATATTTAAATGTTTCACGAGGTATTTATGTATAAATATTAATGCACGAAATTTGGTTTGAATAGACTATTTATGTATACTATTTAAATCTTTTGTAAAGTATTCGAGTATTTTCAATTTCCTATATTGCACGAATCTTCGAATTATATGCGTCGAAAAAACTCCGCTCAAAAGTATAGCCTATTAACCGTTTACGCGCAACAAATACGGTTTTCACGAGACCATATATTCCTTTACAAATTTCTCTACGGTCTATTTAGAAAAATAAATATTATTATACGACCAGTTAACATCAGGGTTGGAAAAAATCCTCCTTCGTTTCGTTGTCAGTGTTAATTACGCGACCGGTGTTAACAAAGGTTATTCCTCGTTTTTAGCAGATGGCACGCGTTAATTTTTATGACGCATTATTAAAACGGCCCTCGTGCGCGCTTTTATTGCAAACGATACCGCCATTGAGAGAGATTTTTGCTCCAACGTTATATTATACATTCGCAATTGTAATACTCGATTGGTCACTTTTAATGGAACGAGTTTGTTCTGGAGGACTGCGCGGAGCTGATGTTAAATAACGAGAATTTTTTATCGCGACATTTTCGCACCTCGGATGTACGACGGGGGATTCATTATTCGAGTCGAAAATCGTGGCACAGTTTTTATCTTGGAATAAGTTCGATATCGCAAAATTTCAGTTTTATACTGGGTTCGGTTTCGTACGTAAAAATTGTTGCGATTTTGAAAGCACTCGCAACATCGTAACAAAAACTCTTGTGAACAAAAACGTGCTCATTACTAACGGATTGTAAATTGGAAAGTTGAAATAACTCTAATATTCTTTTTTTCTTGGAAAAGATCTGAAAAATTATTTTATTTTTAATTATTTATTTTTCCCCTGATTTCGCAGCAGTTGATAAAGGAAACCATACAATTTTATTGTTCTTGGCGGAAGAGGTACAAACAAGCTGAAAAAAGACCGTCGCGTATTACTTTACCATATCTCGGAGACAAAAAGAAAACAAAACAAATTAGAAGACTGAACGGCTGAAATAACAGAACTCCACTGGTTTTTAATTTAAATATGCGAAAATTTCTGCATTATTATACGAATTTTATTCGTACGATTGTTGAATATCGTATTGAGTTCTCGTTTAAACATTCTTCATTTGGCTTATAGTTTTAGCGGCATTGATGGTCGTACAACATGAGAATTTTGGTAAACATCGAATGTTTTGGTACACGCGACGTGGGACAATTTCGAAAAGCATTTTTCGAAAAACGTTTTTATTATGGACACGGAAAATTTGTCCGAAAAATATTTTAAACCAGACGGGTGTCTATATTTTTTATTGGAAAAAAATGTCCATTTGAGGGAAATTAAGAGGTATTAATATCGTACAAGCTTTTATCGCAGAAACCACCCTTTTATACATATCACACGTATAAACCAATTACTTTTTAAAATATATGTATCTTATAAATTCAACTTTGACAGTATACAGATGTTCTCTTATGTTCCTCACGTACTTCACCCGTGTCCCAAAGGAATTGGCTCTCCCTTTAACGGAAAAATTCACAGATCAAAGTTCCGATCCACGCGAAATTCGAACAAAGTCCACATTATGAAGAATAATGCCGAATAAAAACAAAATAACTTTATGCGATATCATTTTTACGGGAAAACTATTTCCAGCTAAGAGGAAATCAAATGTATCAACATTGGATAAGCCTTTCGAGGAGATAAACATCGTACTATCAATTTCATACATATGAGCAAATTATTTTTATGGTATATTACACACATACACACACACACATATACATACACCACGTACAAATACTTATATACAGGTACACGCTCGTCCTTCTCTAATATTTTCCACCGATCTCGATCGCATTTAAAAGCAAGTTAACTCCCCCT
Source organism: Ampulex compressa (assembly GCA_038496175.1). Classification (NCBI taxonomy): domain Eukaryota; kingdom Metazoa; phylum Arthropoda; class Insecta; order Hymenoptera; family Ampulicidae; genus Ampulex; species Ampulex compressa. The sequence continues at coordinate 114,974 of JBCFXI010000703.1, forward strand.
CTAAGTGCAAAGATCAAAGTCTCGCTTCCCTCGAGACTCGTTCAAAAAGGTGAATCAACTTGTCCGACTCGTATTAACGTTCCTCGAGGTTAATACGGGAAGAGATTATTTCAAGAAAAGCCCTTTTTGCTCGAAGGACCAGCCCTCATTGGTGTAAGCCACGAGCCGAGCCGACCGTAAATTCGACGTCTCGATTTCAATCTCGCGCCTTATTCGCCCGAAGCCCGCCGTTTCGAGAATTTTACACGGTACACGAGGAGCGCCGTGGAAATCGAATTTCCTCCTTTTCTCCCGCGATGTTTTTGCGCCAATTTGGTTTTTGCTTTAGAATCTTAATGGTCGGAGGGAACAAAAGGGGGAAGGACTGGCGCGTAAATTGGTCGGAGTGGAATCCACATGGAAAGCGCGCACGGCATTTCCCTTACGGAGGAGAGGAATAATCGAATTAACATGTTCCTTGCCGCGCCCTGGAGATGAGTTTCCAACCACGGGCCATTAAATATTTTTCGAATCACTGCAAGATCGTACCGCAGTCGTTTTATCCCTAAGGGATTAAAATCTGAATTAAATAAGTTAACGAGCGATCGAGGGGTTTTTTTTTATCGCTCTTCTTGTCTTAAATCTAAATGAAGTTTTGTTAGATCCAGGAGTAGATAGAAATATTTTTTGTTAACAAATGTCGATGTCGTTAAAGCTTGAAAATATATTCTTTGTTGGTTTAGAAATATTTTTGTAAGAGATAATCTGTTGGGATTTTACGACTTGTTAAACTAAAAAAAAAACTAAAAATTAAACCAAATAAACTAATTTAAACTAATTAAACTAAAAAAAGAAACTAAAAAATTAAATTCAAAATTACTTTGAGATATCGTGTAACACTGTTAATGACTTTACACGTTTATATCGCAAATACTATTTTTGTGAATCACCTCGTGCACTTTCAAAGGGTTCTGATATTCCCTGAATTATTTGTCGAGCTGACATTTCACTCGGCGCTATGAATTTCTACGTCACTCAGCGGCGATGCTACAATCATTTATCGACACTCTTGGTACACGTCGAAACGAGAGCATCGAAAAATAACTTTGACCTATCAATCGGACGGCTGCCAACTGTGACGAGTGAAAGCAACTTCGATGAACGAAACAAAAGTTGGGAGTCATTTATGACGTTAAGCGAATACATTCCAGAATCCACACTATGGATCGCTTCGATCAAATGCAGAAATACCGTGAAATAAAATCTCGATCCAACGATCATCGTTGAAACTAAGTAGTGGAACTATTTTACGACATTCGGGATGTTCTCGAGAAATATCAAAACCCCGCAATTAGACACTAGCTCTCGACATTTATTTATTTATCCAAGATTTATCGCCCATAGGAATAGATGTATCGATCGACAAATCCAAAATACGAGCCTGTTTCTAACTTTGGTGGAATTCACTTTTATTTTAATGGATTTCCAAGCACGTTGCATTGTGCGAGAAGAAAAGGAACGCGAAGTTTTTTGCTCGCTCGCGTCGAGTTTCCAGAGGGTAGGGGAAGTTACGCGTGAATTGGAATATCGTCACAATGCATCCAGAGACGCGTGTAAATTTAATGACCCGTTACACCGTCGGTTTTCAAGAGATCGTCGCGAGATTTTCGTTCCTCGCAATTCGCGACAAACACGACGTATAATCGTAACGATATCTCCAATGGCGATCAAAAACGATCGACTTAAATACGTGTTCGTTTAAAACTGGAATTGTCTTCTAACTAAATTGTAAAATTCTCGACTAAATAGGACTGTATTTTGATCGTAAATATATCTCTTATTTCTCGAGATGAAAAAGTTGTTGGCGTATCGTTCACCTTAAAATAATCTAATATTTAGATTGCAATTGCGTCGCATATTGGTGATTAAGTTTAAAACTGATATCGCTGAAATTCCGTGTAATCGTTCATTGAGTAATTGCTTTGCAACTTGTTTAGACCTGCTTTACAAATTCGCGTATACGCGTGGTACCATACACCGAGTGATCAATACCAATCCACGCTTTCGAGTGGAAAATATAATGCACGTAAGTTTAAAAGAAATAAATACAAAATTCTTAAACTCCCACGTATATATGGTTTTTGCTTTTGTGGGAGTTTAAAAATTTTGTATTTATTTCTTTTATATATATATAATATA
>JBCFXI010000704.1:0-117108 GCA_038496175.1 Ampulex compressa
TATATAATAGACCTTAAATATAATATGTTCTACGCCATCACACTTTTATTGCGGCCATCGCTACTTACGTCATTAGCCGAATGTGAAATTGACCGTACACTTGGTTTCGTGCATCGAACACGTTTCGGTTCCATAATTCAGCGGCCGTGCGCCGACTTATAGTCAGGAGTGTACGCCAGCCCAAAGGGGTTTTATCACGCGATGGTCAGCCTTTTCTTCCCTCCCGTCCAGCCCGTAGGGTTGGCCGCGATTAAAACGGGAATTATCGAGCGGTCGGTGGTGCAATTGCAAGCGAACGTTGCACGGGAGTCACGTTGGGACTTCGTCGGGCCAGAAACGCGAATGGTAACGTCCGTATCGTGTGGGAGTGATTTCGTGATTCTTTCAAGAATTTCGTATTTTCTTGCTCTCGCGAGCACCGCGTTCTCCACTCAGGTGCGTGGAATCGTTGTAAATATTAACCAGTTAACTGGGTTCGACGTGTATACGCGTCAGTCCTAAATTCTTTTTCGAAACGATTGACCCTGGATATTCATAGTGTAAAATAAGAAATTCAAGCACTCATTTGCAGAAAAACTAATGTCTTATCGAGTATAGATGTGATCCTTCCGTACTTTGCTTTACGTCTATCGTAAAATCATTCCGCGTCTCATTCCTGACCTATGTTTCGCGATAAATTTCGCAGTTGTTGTTGTTTCTTGGATTTCCGGCATGGACTTTTGTGCTCATTTTGCCGTCAATTCCGCAGTTAACTGGTTAATATCGACCACTTGGTGTTTGGCATGATTTTGAAAAGCGAATGAAGGTTGAGCGAATTTTAGAAGGCTAATGAGGAATTAATATTGAATCAATACATCCTTGTGGATAATAAACGAGAATTATTATTGATTAGAAAGTCGTGGAGGAAAGCGGACTGTTAAATAGCGAGACTGGGATAGTGATTCTTTTCTTTTTCGCTCCAGTGTGATTTTCGTCGAAAGTTTTACGACCAGTTTGCACTTCCAGCTTGGGGAGTCGAAGGAACAGAAATATCGGTAGCCTCGACGTTTCGTGGATCGTGGTACTTATTGCTTTAATCCGTGGCGACGTTGAGTTTCTGTAAGACGTTACGATTCGAAGTTACGTAAGGTGTACGAGTGTTGCGCGGTTTCGACAAATTACGTCCTAAATCTCGCATGTCGGACAAGCGACTTGCATGCGGGTTACCTGCGATAAACCGTGATCCTAAAAAGAAAGCAAACCTCGCGCTTCATATTTTCGTAACACGATTGCTCCTCTTGCATAGGTTATTTCTTACGTGTAATCGCAGTGTTAATAGTAAGAACTCTGTTTCTTATTCGTTTAGAGCCTCTGATTTGCAATGTTGACTGCAGTTTGATTTATAGGATTCAACGTGACCCTTGGTGATCGAGTTTAGTGTACCTGTCCTAAACCAACGTTGAACTTTGCAGTTAATTAAGAAGAACGCAGGAGCGAACCACGGAATTCCGATGCCCCGTACGCTACTAGATATTTCGGTTAGGACTTCATCCTCGCGCATACCGCGCACGATTTGCGTACTTCCGTAGAGATTCTTCAGCGCTGAATTAATCTCTCGTTGCGTTTAACAAAGTTGTTTGGCCTTGTTTTGATTCAACGTCCGCGTTCCTGTTTTACATACGCTTTCGTAGACAATAGTAGAGACACTGCTCGGAATAAAGTATACGCTTGGTGAAACAAAGCCGGCTGACGCTATATTTCGTGTCTCGTGGATAAATGCGTAGATTGCAAGAAATTAGGGTAATAAGATTAGGGGAAATAAGGAAATAAGGATTAAAGGATCAGGGATTATTTAAGTCTCAGGCACCGTGCATTCAGTATCTCAATATCAAACAGAACCTCGAGTATCGTCCTCGCAATGCAGAATCTTACTTACAAACTTCAGAGGCGTTTAGAAAAGACAAAACAAAACTTAAGGCGTTTAGAAAGAAATTTGACCCGAGGGCCTGCGTAGCTCAGAAGCAAAGCAGTCGGCCTGCAAACGAAAGTTCCGGGGTTCGAGTCCTGATTCCTGTTAAACAAAAGACTCTCCTAGTGCTCGATTTTTTTTTTCAACGCCTTTTTTCTCTTATATAGTTTACTCACCTTAATTTCAATCAATTTCTCAATACTAATTTCAATTTTGATTATTATCATTGCATTAATCATTTAATCATTGAGCCTCGCACCAAAGTGAACACGTTCATTCCTGCAATAAGAGTCGAATAGTAAAAAAACGTTACCAATAGGCTACTCCCAAAGATCTAGGAATATGTGTATCATTCGAAGAAAATAAATCTCTTTCAATTTTCATTATGGCACTTGGGATCCTGTAAGACAATAGCTTTCGTCGAAATAAAATCGCAATTCCCATGCCCGATAGCCGATTATCGTAATTGAAACGTAGAGGAGCGGGCGGGGCACTTGGCGAAACGTGAGCGTATCGATAAATTGGCCGAAACGACTTTGAGACGAGCCCGTTACCGCGTTTTATCGGTATTACGCGCATGCACTTGCCCCAAGTTCGGCCATTCTCGCGGCCATTGCCGAGTAATTTAATAAAACATGCCGTTGCAATTGCAGAGGGCCTCCCCTTCCGAGGCTCGCGCAAGGCGTTATTAATTCGATTTAGTGCCGCGGACCGGATGTGTGTCGAGGACCGGAGAAGTGCCATTCGATGCCAAATTCGACCTCTCTCATCCTTTGGCCCCTTTAACGCGTTACTCTGCCCTATATTCCTGCTTCGCCACAGGTACTCTTGTTGGATGATGATGAGAAAAAGCGCGGTATAGTGTAGAAGCAAAAGGGTCTTTCTCCGTTTCATCTTCACCTTTGACGTTCAGCGAATCTCAACGTTTAGGCTGTGACGTCACGGGTTATAGAGTAGCAGAAGCCTCTCCTTAGTAGGCGTGACTGTTTTTGAAAATAGTACAAGTCGAAAATGCGTGTAAGAAAATACGTGAGAAAGCTATTTGTACAATGCTACTCTTGATTTTCAATTGATCGATATATCATGAACTGATAATAATTTAAATATATACATATAAATTGATTATAAACTAATAGTATATCATACGATATGATTACAAGAACTAAAATTAATTTTAGTACAATATTCTACATCCTACAAAATTTGATTGAAATTTTTCAGCTTATTCTATCATTGTTATTTAGACTTTTGTTATAAATTATGCAAAATTAGCAAAAAAAGAGTAGGGGAAAAGGAAGCTCGTGAACAAATTCAACGAATAGCTCGCGTCGGGAAATTTCGCTTTCATGGCCGCACATTGCAAATTCTTGTTTCCCGTGGCCTATTTTCTTTCCCGCAAATCGTGTTGATTATAAACGCTTACGCGAAATTTTCCTATTTCCCCAAAAGTTTACCCATCGTTGAGTAAACCGCGATACGCGGCGAGTAAACATCGGAATGTAAATGTCCAAAGTTTCTGACGAGCCGCGCGAAGGTAATGGTGAACGAAATATTTAGCGGATCGATATTCTCTTCGTGTATTCAGATTCTACCTTGGAGTCATATCGTCCGTCCTGCAGTCGCGGGTCCGATATGAATTTATGTCTCCATTTCATGTTTCTTTTATAATCCCTCTATAGGATATTGTTGCCAAGCCGCGGAGAAGATTTTACTATTCATTTCTCATGCAAAGTATCCGCAAAATTATTCATCGTGCACGGCGTTATTTCTGTCCAATGATTAGCGTTATAAATAAATGTTTTCCTTGAACGCAATAAGTTTCGCTGGCACTTACAACTGCAATATTTGACTCTTTGTGAAATACTTACGTAGAATAAGATTAATCTTTATAGTAAAATCAAGAAAGATTTAAACTTCTATGTTGAAATTTTTTTATCTTGACTCGAGTTATTTTTGATGTTCAGCATTGTCCGTGGCTGGTTATTATTTTCAGCAAAGGTAGCCTTGCATTCGTATGTCATTTTGCATCGTATAAATCGGCTCGTATTTCTTATTCACGATGTGCAAATCCCATGAACAAAATGATGATGCATTGAAATATAAACCGCTGCGTTCCTTTGATGGGGACACTCCTCCCTCACAGGCATGAATTTTTTTTTTCTCATTCTTTTTTTTTCTTTTTCTTTTTTATTAAAATCGCGATATTATCATGCAGCTAAGTAAATATTTATGGCCAGATCTTTTATGCAAAATATACACACTGAATAATATATATTATAATCACAATCATGCCTGTGCATATTTATCAATAATCTACTGGAATATCCGTAATTCCATTAACTATATCCAAGAAATTCTATACATCCGGAATTGTACAGGATCATTATCAACACTTCGACTACCTTATCTCCCATTTCCAATAAATAGTCTTATTCACTCAAATTCCATCAATCTTTTAAAGTCCGTTGCAAATATCCATATATATCAAAAAGTGACTTCTTTTCACCACCTTCGAGTTTCACAAGAAAGATAGTCAGAACGTACTTGGTCTTATATCCAAATCTAATACAACTGGAAGTAAAAACATAGCAGTATTATACATAAGCGAATTACATACTGAATCGAACATAAACCGATATATCAGATATATGATACAAGCATATCATCGGTATACATAAATTAATCATATACCACATCCAATATAAACCGAAATAGAAACATAGCAGTGCGTAAATGCAATGTGGATTGAAGTGGCCTTTTTTATCATTTTCCAGGAACAAACCGAAGTCCTTCGCATTCGACCACTGCTTCTACTCCTTGGAACCCGGCGCGGAGAATTTCGCGAGCCAGGAGGTTGTATTCGACGCCCTGGGGCGCGACATTTTGGACAATGCGTTTCAGGGGTACAACGCCTGCATCTTCGCTTACGGGCAAACCGGTAAGAGGGGATCGATAGCGCGCGGATAGTGCGTGGGGACCACAGGGAGGGCTGCTCCCTAACGTGCCGTAACTTTCCCTGGGAAGGCCTTGGCCACGACCTTCGACGTGGCCACACCCACGCGGTAACCGATTAACATCTGGGATTCGTCAACACTTTGCTGTCCTTCGAAGGCACGATTACGTACGCGCAGTGGCGAAAGTGTTGATCCTGGAATGGGGGATATTATTGTCAATTGAGCTACGAGGTCTTGATACTTCATTGTTATTATTGGATTTAATATATTTATATAGAAAGAAATGATAGAAAAAAAGATTGATTTTTTAATGTATATATTGCTGATTTTTTAAAAGTTAATAATGGCTTGTTTTAATGGAATCGTGAAATGGTTTGGATTGTATCGAAATAGTCGTGAAATCTTTTTGTTCAATCGCGTTGGTTACTTCAAGGACACGTGGAACGACTGTTTCTAGGAAAGGGCGTATGCTTATAAAGTTTGGAAGTTCCTCATCGCGTAGCTCTTTGGAATATACAATACTAAAATGATCAAATATGTTGACTCTATAGAAATTCGAGCCGATAATAGATCTGACATAGTAAGATCATTCAAATGTATCCTAAATCACTGCACTTCCGCTTATTAACACTGTTCCTACCACGACTGGTCAGTGATTTCTTTAAAAAATTGTATAAATTTCTTATAATTTTCTCGCAGCGTGCGGATCTTTAAATTAATCTATCAACATTTTTCCTTCGTCCTCTTTTTCCGTAAGAATATATTTAATACACTTAAATCTGTCTAAAATGACTGGTAGGAATAGTGTTAAACTCGTATCATCAAAAAACGAAGGACTAAGCTATCAAGTTTAAACTAAAAACATCTCAATATGCGTACATATACATACACAGATATAAAGTACAAAGTAGCATAAAGCAGAAAAGAGACGCAATCCTTTTAATCCATTAAACCCCAAGGAATTAACCGATCCAATATCGAAGAACAGACCTTCCATATCTGACTCCCCTAAGATTGAGAGAAAAGGAAGAGAAAAAAAATGCCAGGGCATTTATAACGGTCAACGATAATGAGGGGTCAAAGTAGAAAGAGGGGGGTGTGGGAGAAATTCGCGAGCTTCTCTGGAGCGAGAAAGATGGGATTTTTTTTCCCTCCTCCCCCCTCCCCCCCAGTCTGCCAGCGCGCCTCCTCCTTTGACAAAGGAGAATCGCCGTTTCGCCCTCGGCGGCGTAACCATCCGCTCGAATGAAGTCCAACGCGGCAAATAACGCAATTAGACGCTCGGGTCATCGCCGATAAGCGTCTACGGTTGATCTTACACGAGGCGAGACATTGACCCAGGAGCAGGGGGACTAGACTGGCCTGGCGCTGGAGAGGAAAAAAAAAATAAGATTATGCACTTCTAAAGGCTCTCACACCTCCTAAGTTCGAAGAGGGGCTCGCCTGCGAATCGGATTTAACCCTTCGTTTCCTCATCCTCCAAAGCTGAAGAGGAGGCTCGTTCGTTCGCTGGGAAATGGAGTCTGGACGAAGGTTGCGCGCTGCTGGGGAGTTTTTTTTCGGGGAGATGAAGTCGAATTTCTATGCGACTACTCGGAGTGGGGAAATTAAATGGGGGGGGGGGGGGAGATTAAAGTGAACAAAGAGGGATGAAAGGGGTGGAATTTTTGGAGGAGCGATGAATTGGAACTTGTCGCGAAGAAGAAGGGGTGTAGAGATGAGAAGCTATTTCTTGGGTTTGTATGGTGATATAAAGGATGAGTGGAAATTATTTTTGCCAAGAAGGGCGGAAGAGCTCTTTCGACCGAGTCTTACTTTTCTCTTTGGAGGAGGTGGCCATGTTGGAGATTCGCGAATTAGTCACATGTTCGATAGAAATATTGCTTACGATAAAATAATGTACAGAACATTAACTGGGATAGTAAGAAGAAGCCAAGAGATCCAATTTCTATCTAATTCCGAACTAAGAGATCGAGTGGCTAAAAATGAATAAACAATAAGCTTGAATATGTAACATATATATATTAGAAGTGGTAAAGGAAAATATTTACATAAGATAATAAATCAAGGATTAAAAAGTAAGCGGGCCATCATTATGATCCTCGTATAAATTATTTTCTTTGGTCGAAAATATCGCGAAAGGTAGAGAAAGAGAGATAACGATAAGACTGGCGACGACGATGATTTGTCTAGGTTCTGGGAAGTCCTACACGATGATGGGCAGTGGCGACAATAAGGGAATCATACCACGGCTGTGCGACAATCTGTTCGACATGATAGCGAAACAACAGAGCTCAGAGCTGTCGTACAAGGTCGAGGTTTCGTACATGGAAATCTACAACGAGAAGGTTCACGACCTGCTGGACCCGAAGCCGAATAAGCAGTCCTTGAAAGTCAGGGAGCACAATGTCCTGGGGCCCTACGTTGACGGGCTCAGTCAGCTCGCCGTCACCTCCTTCCAGGTACTACAAAAAATCAATTTCATTTTATTTTCATTTAATTTTAAAAGCATAAATTGATTTTTAAATTTCAATTGAAAATTTAATTTGATTTTAATACGAAAATTAGTAATCGAAATTATTAATTTTATTCATAAAAGTATACTCGTTTGCTCCTGGGCCGAATAAACTTCATTAGCCGATCTTCGTGAAAAATTTAATTTCGATTAATTTTCAGGTGCTATTAAAAAACGAATTTAACGAACCATTTAGGAAGTTCATGGTGTAATATAGAAGATTAAGGACGCGAGTTTATTAAAATATATCTGCAGGGAATAATGTTGATAATAGTGAGGTTATCGAATTATATGGAAAAGAACAGTAACGGATTTATTACTCCCAATTACGTCTCTATCCCAACTCCTCGTTTTCACATCGTATCCCTGTCATCCTCAAAACACACGGTCTCTCTCTCTCTCTCTCTCTCTCTCTCTCTCTCTCTCTCTCTCATTTTCACTCGATGACTTTACGTGCAACAGAACGCGCTTCTTGTCGCCGATATTTCTCGCATCCCACGCTTTTCCTCTAAAATTTATAGCGTCACAATAAGTAACCCTTAACGATCGTAAGGGAGGTCCATTGGAATTTATACGTGGAACGTGAAATCGTTGTTCTTCATAGCGTAACACTGATCCGTAAAATACGTAACATTCGTATTATTACGTCCTTATAGAATTGCAAATTAAATTCAAAGCCCTGCCACTAAAGTCCTTGAGTAGGGATAACAGCAAAAACTGCTCGTCTCTTATTTTAACTTCTTTTCCATGTTTAGATTCTTCAATTTCTTTCGACTAGTCGATTTTTTAAACTATGTTTTCAACGTGCCGACTATTTTTCGTTTCTGTTTTAATACGTCGACATTCCCCCCGCCTTTCTTAAACCATCGACTCTTAAATTTCTCACTCTACGTGCTAGTTTAAAAAATGTCTTCTTCCTTGGTTTAATCTTCCTTTCAAGGGGCCGATTTTTTAATATTATTTTCAATGGTTGAATTTCCACTTTTCAAGGCGTTAAATTCCTTTTAACCGATCCAAACTCGATGGATCTGATCCCTCGCTCTTTCCGCGACAGGACATTGACAACCTCATGGCAGAGGGCAATAAGTCGAGGACGGTGGCGGCGACGAACATGAATTCCGAAAGCTCCCGCTCGCACGCCGTTTTCTCCGTCATCCTGACGCAGACATTGACGGACTCGAAGAGCGGCGTCAGCGGCGAAAAGGTCTCACGAATGAGCCTGGTGGACCTGGCGGGTAGCGAAAGGGCTGTGAAAACTGGAGCGGTGGGAGATAGGCTTAAAGAAGGAAGCAATATTAACAAGTAAGCTGTTGCGTACCTCCAGATTATTTTCTCGAAACGTAATTTTTTCAGGATTAATAAAGGAAAAACATCAAGGCAGTATTGATCAATTAATAATTCAAACTGGAAGTAACGATCTTTTTCACGGCTAAAGGAATTTTCAATATAAGTTAAGAATAAGATTTATCCATAATTCGAGGTAAATTAAGATGGCTTTGTAGTATGTAATTAAAAAGAAGGTTAATATATAATACATAAGTAAAATATAAATCAAGGTATAGTTCGAGGTAAAAGTTATCATTGTCTAGAATTTATCGTGAACAATAAGATTCATCTATAATTGCGGTTGAGAATAAAGTTAGTCCAAACTATGAATTTAAAGGAGTATTAATTCTTAGTTATGGTTTGAAACGAAGTTAAGTTTAAAAGACGAAATTCGAATTAAAGCGCAGATTAATTCATAGCCTCATAGCTGATACATTTTTCATTTCATCTTTTACGAAGACATCGCGAAGTACTCGCCTTTTATGATATATTAAATAAACGATCGTTTGTAGATCCCTAACGACGTTGGGTCTAGTCATTTCGAAGCTGGCGGATCAGAACTCTGGAAATAATAAGAATAAGGACAAGTTCGTACCGTACAGAGATTCTGTCCTCACTTGGCTTCTAAAGGTAGGACGACATTCCCTCAAGCTTCCATTTAATTTTAACGCGTAACACGAGAGACCCTTTGGTACGCGATTCAAAGTGGGAGATAGAGGAATAAATCCATATGTAAAATTGCACGGCGCGGTTTTAAATTTAATTAAATCCGACTCTCCATGAAAAGAAATATTAGACTGGTTCGTAGAGCTTTCACTGGCTATAGATTTCCCTCGGCGCCCTTATCAATTTATATTATTCGTAAAAAAAACTGGGAGTTACCATGTTTCGTTAAAAAAAAAACTTCTATTCATCATTTTTTGCGGTTTCTTCTCGATCGCGTTATTTCAAAATCGCCAAATAAAAAGTATTTTTGCCCATGTCCAAATATTGGTCGGAGGTTTTTGGCGTTAACGCATTGATCCTAACTTTTTTTATTTTTGATCTCCCTTAAGGATAACCTCGGTGGAAATAGCAAAACAGTTATGGTCGCCACGATATCGCCAGCGGCTGATAACTACGAGGAAACCCTTTCCACCTTACGGTACGCGGACAGGGCAAAGAGAATAGTCAATCACGCTGTGGTTAACGAGGACCCGAACGCGAGGATCATCCGCGAACTGAGGCAGGAGGTGGAGACGCTGAAGGAGATGCTGCTGCATGCAACGGTAAGGAAAGATTCAAAATTGTTCCGCATTTTTCGTCATTTCGCCATTCCACACTTAATCCTCGATTTGCACGATTTTGTTCTTGCATCATTTAAGAAAAATACTTACGAATCATGTTGTCAAGGTTATCTCTGTTTGTTCCTTCCTAGCTTATTTATTTAATTTTTAACTGGGGTTTTTTCTATTTTTCTTTCTATTTTTTCTTTCTATTTTTTTTTATTTTTGTCCTTCGAAATATAGCAATTTTTCGTCTTAACCGATGATTCCTCTGTCTGAGATTTGTAGAGCAAACCAATATATTGAAGAGCTGTATAATAATGATTGGGTAAACGACTGTTAGATATCCAATTTTCTCTTTCCTTCCACGTGTAATCTGTGATTTCCAGTAGAACCATTCTTCAACCTCAAGGGATTAATTCCGCGTGATGTGTGTAACTAGTTATTCCAGTTAATGGATTGAAGGATTTTAATTCCTGCGGAGAGTCAGATTGTCGATCGCGGCAACCTAACGAGCTACTTTATAATTGTCGAGTAAACAACCGTTGAATACATCCAATTTTCTCTTTCCATACACTTACAACGTGCGATTTTCAGTGGAAGATTAAAGCAACGTAAATAAAGCTGAGGTTTGCTCGCACATCGATTACAGAAGGTCGTAACTTTCCGCATTGAAGTTCCGCGAGAAGGGACTATAATCGAACTCACGATACGAATACAAAACAGTATTTATTACGTTTGAAAAAAGTCAGCTGACCCATCTCTTTATACTCCAGCTCTCCTATCGACGCGCGACTTGGATTGGCCCGCTTGGCGACCAATCGTAGCCTGAATGGAACGACACGAAAAATCGGCGCGACGCTCAACGCGTTAAAAACATTCGCGTAATTTATTAAAACAACGTAAATAAAGATGAGGTTCGCTCGTACATCGATTACAGAAGGTCGTAACTTTTCGCGTTGAAGTTCCGCGAGAAGGGACTATAAGCGAACTCGGAATACGAATCCAAAACGGTATTTTTCGCGATTGAAAAAGGTCAGCTGACCCATCTCTTTATATTCCGGCTCGCTTATTGGCGAACGGCTTGGAGTGGCGCGTTCGAAGGCTAACCGTGGCCTGAGCGGAACGGCACGTAAAATCGGCGTGGCGCTTAACGCGTTAAAGGGTTTTTTTTAACGATGTTTAGGGTCAGGGTTCGATAGTCGGACAGCAACGCACAGACATAACGGAGAAGCTCTCGGAATCGGAGCGACTGATGAAGGAAATGTCGCAAACGTGGGAAGAGAAGTTGGTGAAGACGGAGAGGCTTCAGCACGAGAGGCAGCAGGCCTTGGAGAAGATGGGCATAAGCGTCCAGGCTTCCGGCATTCAAGTGGAGAAAAACAAGTACTACTTGGTCAACTTGAACGACGATCCCAGCTTGAACGAATTATTGGTCTACTATCTGAAGGTAAGCGAGTTTAGTCTCACGTATCTCCAATGGCAAATCGATTAACTCCGTTTTTATGGACATCCTTTTATAGACGCTTTCCGTTCTCGCGGGAGTTTAAATTGTAAATACAATTTTGAGCTCTCGCGGGTTGGAAAATGGTTTTCGATTAATGGCCCGAGAGATATTATTTTTGTTCGTCCGAATGAAGGGGCTTTTAAATAATCGATGATATTTTTTAATGCGCTTGTTTTATACGAACTCGCGGGAGATTATTTTTTGCGGCCGCTTTGCGTACAGTTAATTTGGAAATAACGCGATACTTGAATCGTCCGTATTTACTTTGGCGCGACGAAAAACTCGACGTATAATGTGCGATGAATGTGCTAAAAGTAGCGTAAAGAAAAGTAACACCTGTATGAAGCGTACGGAATTAAACGACCTTTTTCGCACATCTCAATAGCAGCCTTTTGTATCCGTAGTGGTATGAAGAAGAACATTACCTTTTCTTTACATTTAAACCATTGAGAAACTTGTTCTCAATAAATTTATACGTCCACATATAAATGGATTATTAGTAAACATTCTATTATTATAATTTTCTATTCTCATCAGTGTTTTCTCGTGCTTCTTCACGCAATCTCTAATTCATCTAGTTCCTCTAAAAGTAATCACTTCGACATCAAAAAAATCCACGCGTTTTGTGTTGATATAAAAAAGAACTACAGGCTTCCATTCGTTAGACGCAAATCCAAAATGTATCCTGACCCTCGACTTTTAGGAAAGAACTCTTGTTGGCGGACGCTCGGCTAAAACGGACCAGGACATACAACTGCACGGACTGGGTATCTTACCGGAGCACTGCGTCATAACGATAGAGGAATCAGGCCTGTACATGACGCCGTTGAACGGCGCCAGGTGTTTCGTGAATGGCAATCAAGTCGTACAAAAGACGCCGCTGCTGCATGGCGACAGAATCGTTTGGGGAAATCATCACTTCTTCAGGGTCAACTGTCCCAGAAGCGCAACAGGTTCGAATTATATTCAATCGCGTTTAACCGTTTGAGTCCCAGGAGTCATTGAAAAAACGCTATCGAAATAACGGCGTAAATGCGCTTGGCTTAATTGATATTTGTCGGTGCCTAGTAACGGAATCACGCTTATTTTTACGTTCATAAATTTAATGCATTACTTATATTATTCATATTAAAAAAAAAAAAAAAGAAAAGAAAAGAAAAGCGAAGCGCGCTATTTCGATGAGCTGTGAATGCACTATTAGTCGTCCATAGCGTTTAACGCGTTAAATGCCACGTCAGTCGCCGGTGACTGACAACGCGCTTCTAAGCGTGGTACACTTCACGTGGCACTCAACTCGTTAAATACATAAATGTAATTTATTAAAACCTTGGGACTCAAACGATTAAGCGGGAGGATCGACGAATCGAGAGAATCGGCTGCAGGGAGTGCTCTCCTTTCCTCTTCCTCGTTTCAGCGATAAACAGCGAGCCCCAGACGCCCGCACAGAACATCGACTACAACTTCGCCAGGGAAGAACTTATGCTGAACGAGTTGTCGAACGATCCCATTCAAAGAGCCATCGCCAGACTCGAGAAGCAACACGAGGAGGACAAACAGGTGAGTTTAAGCGTATAATCACTGGGATGTGCGACTGTGAGAGTCACCGCCTCGATCGGTAGTACGTTTAGCAAACGCGATGCTAACACTTCTTTCAGCCCAATGATGCCAACCGTATAATATGCAATTTACTAATCGAATACCTCTGAATTGTTTTTTTCCAAATTTAATTTCTTCACTAAAAAATAATCATTTAGACTGGAAAGGGTTGAGATAACTGAGCCAATATACTTAATACCGACCGCCAGCCAACACTGACCACGAATATGTTTATCGAGGATTCATCGGACAACCAACCATTTTGAAATTTTCTCTTACTTTTTACACTTTTTGAATTTAGAGTTGTAATGCTGTAGAGAGTAGCAGAGTGTTTCAGACTTCCACGTGGACGATTCAAGTTCAAGTCCCACCTCTTGACAATTGTCCATGTGATGTTTACCTTGTAGCTCTAGTGGTTTCGAATGTTTGTTAAGCAGTAGACTGTAGGCCAAATGAAAGCGATTTGTGCAGAAATTGATTTAGCAAGATACGAGTGATGAAAAAAGACCATAACGAATTTGAAGAAAAGAAGATTCACCTCATACCCATTGTCGCAGGTCGCCCTTGAGAAACAAAGGCAGGAATACGAGCGACAGTTCCAACAACTGCGGAATATACTGTCGCCCTCGACTCCCTATTCCCCTTACGTACCTTACGATCCTCTCAGAGGCAGCCAAAGCGGCAAGCTACCAGCTTGCACGCCCACGACGCAAATGCGGGTGGAGAAGTGGGCGCAAGAGCGAGACGAGATGTTCAAGAGGAGCCTGGGTCAATTAAAGACGGACATCCTGAAGGCGAACGCCCTCGTCCAAGAGGCGAACTTCCTGGCGGAAGAGATGGGCAAACAGACGAAATTCAGCGTGACGCTTCAGATACCGCCGAACAATCTCAGTCCAAACAGGAAGGTAATATCGGAAATGTTCGATCCTCGTTAAACCATTCTTCGAACCAGGATGGTTTTTAAGTGCTCTAGACAGCTCGTCGAGTCGAATATATTTTTATTCCAAGTAAATTGATTGTGACTCGAAGGATTACCTAGCAACTTCTTAGAAATTTTTCTCGACCTGTTTGTTCTTTTTTTTTTTTTTTAATATGTAGAATTAAATAAGTAAAAATGGTAATATTATTAATGGGAGGGTTCTAGAGGAATGTGGATTACAGAGGATTAGTTCAGTTATAATATTTTGCACTTGTGATACCAAATGTGACATTGATGCAGATAAAGGAAATCTCTTGACAACTGTAATATTATGCACTGGAATTATTGCTTAATATGTGTAAAATAGAACACGAAATTGGTATTATGAGATAAAGCACGGTGCGGTTGAATCAATAAGTAAATTATATTGGTCTAATTTTCAAGATTAATCGTTTAACTGTGTATTCGCCATTTCATCGTTTAATGTATCATTCTAATTATCGCATTTAGGTTCGCCGTTAATATTCATTCGGTTCAACAGCAGATTTTTTCACCAATTTATTTTACTCGGTTTAATATTCATTATTTCACATTTAGTTTTTCTTTATTTCTTTATTTTCTTTTATTTCTTGAGTTCCTTTCAGTTCATTCATTTCGTTTTTACTTTCGCACTCTTCCATATGTAGAGTGTATTCTTTCAGCGAGGGGCGTTTGTCAGCGAGCCGGCAATTTTGGTTAAGAGAACGAACATGGGTAGCCAAGTATGGTCCATGGAGAAATTGGAAAATAAATTAGTCGACATGAGAGATATGTACGAGGAGAGAAAAGACCCATCAAATTGTCAGCGACTGCCTGTTGTCAAGGTATATATGATTAACTAATTTTAATATTTAATTACTTTAATAAGTTTTTTTGTTATTATATAACGTTTAATCGACAATGTATAATAGTAAAATCTTATTTATAATGAGACATCGTAGTAAAATGTATGTAGCACACGGTGTTTCCTTTGCCATATGTACGTGTCTGTATGCACACGCACACCCATGTGTATATTATTCTGAAATTCAAATTTGATACATCAATCAGATTTTATGTGATGTATCTTCATATATTACAGTACATTACAGTTCATATATTTTACCACGTAAAATATAACAGACTACATGAATTTTTCACAATGTAACTCACTATGCAATTTAATTCGGACAACGAATAATCAACAGGATTTCCTAAGAACCGATAACCAGAAATAAAAAGACTGCAAAAAATTACTTTTATTCGCATACACAATCAATTCAAAGCACGATAACAAAGGATATACAAATAACGTCTCCTAAGCTAACTCTCCATGAAAAATAATTCACACAATCCAAGGCACTTTCTGAAACAAGGTGCAACAAAGTAAGGCCTCTGTTTTGCTTAGGACGAGGTTCCTGGTAAAAACCAGGACCCCTTCTACGAATCCCAGGAGAACCACAATCTGATCGGGGTAGCAAACATATTCCTGGAGGTCCTCTTTCACGACGTTCAGCTGGACTACCACACGCCGATCATTAGTCAGCAAGGCGAGGTGGCCGGTCGATTGCAGGTGGAGATCAGCCGCATATCCGGCCAATTCCCCCAGGATCGCATCTGCGAGGCCGCCTCGGAGTCCTCAGCGGATTCCACGTCCTCAGAGCCAGAGGATTACACTGGATCTAGCCACATAACCTGTCGAGTGACGATAAAACAAGCGACCGGGCTGCCACTCTCCCTGAGCCATTTTGTATTCTGCCAGTACATGTTCTGGGGCCATCCTGAGCCCATCGTCGTACCACCCGTGGTCAACGCGGAATTACCGAATTCCAACTGCGTCACCGGCCAGAGGGACTCCCTGGCGTTTAAATTTGATCACACGAAGGATTTCACGGTGCCCATCAACGAGGAGTTCATAGAGCACAGCTCTGGTGAGGAGATACTTGGCAATTATTGGGGTTATTGGTTTGAGGGGAGGAGGTGGGATTGAAGTGTTTTTTTTCGTGGGCTATTAGGTTAATATAAACGTACTTTGTTGCTATTATTAAAATATGAGTAGGTTGCATGTGTTCTGGTAATCTGGCACTTGCTCACTGTTCTCTGAATTTCTACTCTAGTACGTAAGAAGTTAGATACGAACGTGGTGACGTCCATTAAAGTTACTTACCTTTACGCGGTTACTATATTTTTTTTAGTTTCTCTAGTCCTAGTATTCTGTAGTCTTTGCAGATTTGACATCTAGTATTTATTCCTAATATAAATTATATATTTGCATCAAATTGATCATTTATGCTATACAATGTTGTTGACTGCTAAAACTATATTGGAACTTTGGAGGGGCATGAGAGGATGAATCGATTTTTTACTCTTTCGTTCAGAGGGTGCCCTGAGTATAGAAGTCTGGGGTCACCGGAGCGCCGGTTTTTCACGAAGCAAACCTGGATGGGAGGTGGAGCAGCAGCAATTGGCAAAAGCCAGATCCCTGGCCGACCGTTGGTCAGAATTAACTAGGAAAATCGAACTCTGGGTTGAGATACAAGAACTCAACGAGCAAGGAGAATATTCACCGGTTGATGTTGTCGTAAAACAAGACACGTGGACGGGTATGTTATAACTCTGACTCAATGCAATTGAAAGTATCGTTTAATTTCAAATGTTAATATACACTTAGCGTGATACTCAAGTATAATGTGATTGAAAAAATTTATTTACCGTATCTTTCTGCCAGTATTATGACATTAAGCTCAGAATAAAAGTGCAATTATGAAAGATTGTAGGATGATAATAAAGATATATAAAAATGCTATACTTTGTGTGATATCAGTTAATTATTTTGCCATCAGGAGGTATTTTCCAATTGCGCCAAGGGCAACAGCGGCGGATACAAGTTCGTGTAAAGCCAGTACAAAATTCGGGAACGTTACCCATAATCTGCCAGTCGATATTAAGTATAGCAGTCGGTAGTGTGTCTGTGAGGAATCGCCTTCAGCTACCGCTGGACAGTTATCAGGACGAGGACCTGAGTATACTAAGAGAAAAATGGAGCGACGCTCTGATGAGAAGAAGACAGTACCTGGACCAGCAGATTCAGAAGCTCATTAACAAACAAGGTATGCATCAATATTCTCTCATAATAATCCTAATTTAAACTATTCTAAATATTTAGAAAATCGAAATACAGTGTGGAGTTTCAATAACACAATAATCCCAATATTCAAATACCACAAGATACTTTCGAAAAGCAGACTCGAACTCGAAAAACATCTCGTGCCTATTTTTTTTGGGTTTTTGCACATTTCTGATAGATATACTTCAGTTATACTTCAGAAACCTCGACAAGTTTAACTCGATGTTAAACGAGTAAGACAGTAAATATTCTCCATTGGCAGACAAAACAGAACAAGACATTGAACGTGAGCAGAGTTTGGTGGACCAGTGGGTCAGCCTCACGGAGGAACGAAACGCGGTTTTGGTCCCAGCAGCAGGATCAGGAATTCCAGGTGCTCCCGCAGACTGGAACCCACCAGCGGGCATGGAACCCCATATCCCCGTCCTGTTTCTCGATCTCAACGGTAATTCAGTTCGTTTATCACGTCTTGGGAATTTTCTATGTGATGTCATAACTCTGGTGGTATGAAATCCATCTTAATCCTTTCGATACTATTAGTGACTATAGCTACTCGCTGTGTCCGATGACAAAATTAGTAAAAAAAAGAAAAAGAAAATTCTCGAAAACCCCGATGAAGATTCTTTTACTGAACCATCACTCTGATTTTTTACACAGCCGACGATCTATCGACTCACCAGTCGGGAGAAGAGGTCTCTGTGACGGGATTAAATTCCATCCTGCCAAAGGAACACGGAAATAAATTCTACAACTTGCCAATCATCCGGCACCTCGAGAAGGACGTTTGTGCCATCGCCGCTTGGGATTCCAGCATACACGACAATGTACACCTGAACAGAATCACCGATGGTAATTATACTTAAAGACTATCATTCTGTTAAACAACGTATCCTGAGCTAGATTATATTAATAATAGGGTATAATGTACTTTTATATAAATACATATGCATATGTTAAGAATTTATTTCGTAATACATAGAGAATACAAGTTTGCTTCGTGTTCATATTTTGGATATATACATTGTTATATTAATTCTTCTTCAATGTAAATGACCATTGGATAAACACAATGGTTTAATATTAAAATATTGACGAAACAAATAAAAGTGCTTTAAATGGGGAATCAATTCCAGCGAATGAAAGGGTCTTCTTGATCCTGAAGACGACTGTGCGACTGTCGCATCCGGCGCCCATGGATCTCGTGCTGCGCAAGAGACTGGCCTTGAACATCTACAAAAGGCAGAGCATCACGGACAGAATCTTCAAGAGGATCGTACGGACGGATTGTTTGACACAGACGGGAGTCACTTACGAAGTCGTCTCGAATATACCAAAGGCGAGCGAGGAACTGGAGGATCGCGAGAGTCTGGCGCAGATCGCAGCCAGTGGCGAGGACAACAGCCTCTGCGATGGTGAAACCTACATTGGTGAGTCTTTGAAAAACTTACCTTCTCGTAACTTAATCCATTTAGCCTCCTTTTATCTCTTAACGCAAACTAATAATTTATAATGTCTCAATAAGATCCTTCCAAAATTTTCTAAGTCGTATAAAAACTTACTGGTTTAAACATCCGCTTTAAAAAATCTAAATCGATGAATTCTTACACACATGTATCATTAAAGAATTTTGTTATAAATCTCTAGACACAAATTAATGAATTAACTTGTAGATAAAAACTTCATAAAACTCTGTTATGATATTCTAAATTCTTGAAATGTATACAGTAGTAAAATTTCCATAATAAATGCTCATAGTTTGGATATGGCTGCGTGTAAAATAATTCTCCTTTTAACATACAATGAATCACCTTGTTTTATTGGCATCCCCATAGAAAAATACACACGCGGCGTATCCGCAGTCGAGAGTATCTTAACCCTGGACAGATTGAGGCAGAGCGTGGCTGTGAAGGAACTACTGCAAGCGCGAGGTCAGCCCCTGATGCGCAAGACTGCAAGCGTTCCCAACTTCTCGCAGGTACTACTGCCCCTTCGCCGTCTTGGACGCACTGTATGCTTTTCATTTAATTTATTTTTTCTTTCTTTAACATTTTCCAAAGAATAAACACAGATATTCATTCGCATCATCGTATTTTGTAGTCATTAGAATAGACTCATATACGGGCTAAAATAAATACACATATGGTTATTGCGTCAATGCTTTGCACTCGATTGCGTTCGCACAGGAACACCAACGGTATTGTCTCTGTAGTTCGGTCAAAACGCAGGAAAATAAAAATATAACTTAAATTTTATATTATCATATTTTACATCCAACAAAGGTTTCAGATTTTCTGGACAGAAACATGAATCTAGGATCAAACGCTTACTATTTATTTCTGAATTTTTCCGCCTGATATCTGATATTAGAACATAATACGATTTTTATTTATCATTTTCATGTTTTCCATATAATACATATCTGTACAAAGCATAGACCTGGTTATTCAAAGCGTACTTTAAGCAACTAAGAAAATTCGAAATGGATTACGTAACAAACCAACACATTTATTTCTCCGTTATTTCATCTTCCTCCACAACACACATATTTCAAACCAAGTTTCACAGCCAGATTAAACCCTGCATCAAATGCCCTTCGCGGTTAACCCCAAAAAAAGATCGAAGCAAAGAGAACCTTATTCGACTTATCCAAACAAAAATAAGCAAAGTAAATCATTATTACTCGTCAATAGCAATTACCAATAATTAGATGCACTAATAAATCGACGCACGAAATGAAAGATGATACCAAGTTCAAAAAAACAAGCTCGAATTCTCGCACAGAGATCCTCGAGCGCAAAGAATCAAAGACAGAGAGAGAGAGAGAGAGAAAAAGGGATAGTCCTCACGACTCGTTCGCTGCAAACACATTCTGATCCTTCCAGATCATGAGGTTCGACACGTCGATGGACTCGTTGAACGTGACGCGGTCGGAAAGCGTGACGGACCTGAACACCGAGATGAATGGCCTGCCACATCCGCGCCGTGCGTCGACGGGACACACGAGAAACGACGAGAACTTCATCTCAACGCCGCCGAAACCGTTTGGCATCGGTAAGCATGGTTCAGTCTCGCTAAATATTCGTAATCAGAGCTCCGTTAGCGATAAGCCCGCAAGCTCTATGATTTCCTAATGCAGCGTTTCCCAAACTACTTTTTCTCCCTGGCGTTCTTCTTCATTCTTTTTTTATCCGAGACTCTTGTCTCGTCATGCGCGAGATATTTGTGAAGAATTCTGAGGATCGCGCGCATCAAAGAAAATTGTTAAAGTGTATAGGGGTATTTTAATAGGAAAGAACATTTATTTCTTTTTATATATAGGAATTATAAAGATTCTTGAAAAATGGTACAATTTGGTACATGAGTATTCTGTGTAAAAATAATTTTAGACCTATATAGAGAACTGAGGGGAATTATGATTCTCCAAGGATATTTCTGTATTTTTTTGCTAGAAAGATATTTAGTGCTCCTCAAGATGGGTATTAAATGTAATGGAAAATATAAATCGATCCAAATTTTCGGCGATTATCTATTCAGACTACGAGTAATAATTGATTCACACCCATATATTAATCATCAATGGAAAAAATACCGTGAAACATTGCAACGATGCAATGCATGGTGTACGCGAGAAATACGCATAATTGACGCGTTCTTTTTTTAAATTATAAAGCACAAGTTTTCACGAAACACGGTTGGGGAAACGCTGTCCCAATGGCATGCGCCTCGCACACGAGACGGAATTCCGTCTCGCCACGGTGTAAACTAAGCGCTATACGAGTTACGAAATCATAGAAGACCGACGGAATATAATACATAGAAGGATAAAGATACTCG
Organism: Ampulex compressa; assembly: GCA_038496175.1. NCBI lineage: Eukaryota > Metazoa > Arthropoda > Insecta > Hymenoptera > Ampulicidae > Ampulex > Ampulex compressa. Next base: position 21,010 of record JBCFXI010000704.1, read on the forward strand.
GAGTCATTCAACGTGGCTTTCCGTCACTCGAGATCTATCCATTCATTCATTAATTCATTCATTAATCCATTCATCCATTCGGTCATTCACGAATCGATCGTAGTAATCCATTTTGTCGCGAGTAAATGGGGCGTACGGCCCTGCTAAAGGCTTGCATCGCACTTTCGAATCGAAACGATCTTCTTGGAGCAAACTAAAATCCTTCCTGTCTTAAACTTCTTAGTCTTAAACTATATTCTTCTAAGTCTTAAACTTAAACGATCGCTGCACGGATCGCGATCGATGATTTAATTTCAAAGCGAGTGTGAATATTCACTCGACGTACTTCCTTTGAAATCAACTCTCGAGGCTCTCGATATTAATTCCACCAAATGGATTACTGCTCGCGCAAAGTTACTAGGTTTATATGATTTCGTCCTTGTTTCCAACTACCATCATATGCGAATTGATCGTTTAATGAATGCGACATATTAGTTTGCTTAAATCACGATGAAAATTCTCAAGCCGATGCTTACATAAATATAATGGCACTGTGTTTAGGGACGTTAGTATTAGAAGGATTGATTTGATTTTTGAACACCTCTTCATTGCCTTGAGTTCTGCTTCCTTCGATTTTATTCGGTCAAGGGTCAAACGATTCGTTTCTGAAATGTGGCTTATGCAGTGTTTTTGATATATATATATATACATCACCTTGCCATGATAGTCACTTTACGACTTATCCTACATAGTTTCTGACTGTTTCGATATCCACTCTCACGTCTTCCTTTGATATTGAATATGTTGATCTTAGATTATCGAAAATCCGCTACGTCCATTTTAATTCGATTTCATGTCATTCACCATCGGCACCGTCCTTCCGTACGCCTTTAATTCCTCGAATCGAAGATCCCAGCTCATATTTTCGAAATTGATTCTTACGATTTAACGCAAACATTCATTGGTAATAAAATACAAGATCGAGCCTATGGAAGGACACCGCTTTCACCTAGAATAAACACCGCCGAACTTCACGATCCTGAGAAATTGTTTGGTGATACCGATTTCTTTACTAGCGATTATCATCATTCTGGGATTTCGTACTATTATATTTACAGCTTCTATCATATTGTTATCTCACCACGCTATGTTCAACCTCAAGGTTTGCACAGCCTTTTTCCGAAAAGTCATTAAACCGCGATCATTACGGGCCGCAGCTTTCTTAGATCGATCGATTCCAAGAACGTCTCTAAGATCAAAGAGGAGAGTTGAGCATGGTAAACCCTCTCTTTCTCAGACATGCCTAGCGTTATTAGCAGCGACACTTGAGCTCTACCACTTATTACAGTTACTAAGATCCTAACGAATTTTAAACTAGCGAATTTTGTAGCAAAATTAATGACTGTCGAATAATTAATGTATGCAACTTATCTGTTCCTCTGTTTAACACTACGTCTACTACTTCTACAACTATTTCGGCCCACGCAAGGCTCCATTCTCAACTCAGGTAAAATGGAGTCTTGATTGATATTTAATTGACGCCGTAACCGGCAATGACGATTAGTACATATGTCTCGTGAGTGGTTGAGTCTGTCTGTTGTTTTAGTTTCCAGGTTCGCCTTAGTGTATCGAGAACATTGCGATATCGGCTGTCCGGGGAGCATATTAATCCAAATATTTTTCTGTCTTGTAAGAACGCGCAATGACTATTCGCTCTACTTGATTTGTACATTAACAGGTTGACAACCGGATATTTAATCCTGATCCTTTCACATAGTTGTGTGATAGAAAAACGGAGATCTTCGTGATCGGTTGTCGACTTTTGGGCCGCTAAACACGGAGATTTCCGTGATCGATCGTCAACGTGTTAAGATTATATTACTCTCAAATTACGCTTGTATTCGATTAATCTTAGTCACTTACTGAATTTTCAAGTGAAAAACAATTGATCTTAGAACTTACCGAATTGCTTATGGAAAATTTCAATAAAATCGAATAATCTGGACTATTACGACTATCAGTTAAGCCGAATGACCTTTTCAGTCGCTATAAAAAATCGGATTCAATAATGAGATCGATCTACCCTCGTCTCCGCGGATGGATGATATCGCAATCTAGTTTGAATGCATTTTATTTGCGTGAGCGATGTTGTTTATTTTTATCCCGTTGAGTCTGCATGCGAATGCGCACCTTGTGCACCGAGCATCAGCAAGTACTTTCATACGATTGTTCCCTCTATCACACTCTGCGCGACCTTATTATCTGTGCCTTGATATTCACGACTAGCGTGTAAGCCGCCAACGGTTCCGTAGAAAGAAAAGAAAATGAAGAGAGAAAAAGAAAAAGGCAAAATAATAACGAGACAGTCACCGCATAGAAATCATTTTCATTAGCCACATGCGTACTATCATGATTCGCAATTTCGGATGGCACGCACCTCATTAGCATCGCGAGGTTGTTCTTGCGTCGATTTAAAATCATTTCTAGATGTACATATGTATATATATGTATGTGTGTATATATATATGTATATACACATATAGAGATATATATATAGATATATATATCCTATGAGGAAACTTTACAAATATGGCTCTACAAACGATCCGTACGACGAGTAATGAAACGGAAAGAAAAGTGGTCTAAGTGGTGCGTGCAGAAACGAATCGGCACGTAATATCGGTGATGCGTTTTGAGACCGAACGATTGCACATAGTGTGAATAACAAAAGTGGCTTGTAAGGACGATGAAGTTTTCACTGTTTCCACCTGTGAATGTGCTGTATAAGCAATATTCTAGAAACAGAAGTAGGGTGTAACATATATGTGTACATACATGTGTATATATGTATATGTATGTATGTATGTATGTGTATATATATATTTATATTTACCATAATGAATAATTTAGGTAAAGGTTGAAAGGACTTCGAGAAGACGATGTAGAAACGCTCCTTTGCATATGACCCGAACTTTGACCGATCCACAAAGAAAGAAAAGAAACAGTAATTTACGATTACATGGACAAATAATAATTTACATTTAATTAGGACGAAAGGAGTAATCTGCATCATCTACAATGGAGTTTGATATAAAGGAAGGCTTATACCTCTATAAGTAAGAGGACCCAAAGGGAAGGAAGCGAGGATCCGATAAGAGTCTCAAAAAATTGCAAAAGAGCGTGAGAAAACGATTTAAAAATCAAGTCATCGAGCCACGAGATTGGTAACGGAGTATCCAATCAGAGTCCTCGTTTCTTCTCCCTCGATAAAAAAGAATTAGTTTAAAGTCGGGTATGGTGAAGGGTACATTGGCCGTTACACGTGATACCTAGAAAGAGGATAACGCTGAAGGAGGAAATTCGCAGTTTATTTAGCCACGCCAAGTACATAGATCTGCATGCCACGATCGTCGAGAGAATAGCGCAGCATGTTTTGGTTGGAGGATAGTTTAAGACACGGTACGTCGCGACGCGGCGATACCACATGGAACATTCTCGTTTACTCACCGAGCTACTGTTACCTTCGACTTTAAACTAATTTGCTTTACCGATCGAATCCCGGCAAATTCAGGATGCACGCCCTTGCCATCGTGAGCGTCTCTCCTCCCCGTGTTCTTTTTTATTTCAGATCAACCGATCCACCCGTGCATTCTGAATTCGCCACAAAATGGCGAGTTACCTAAATACCCACGATATCGTGATTTGCTTGGGGAAAAAAAAGGGAGGAATCGATCCGTGGAAGATCCGTTCCACGAAAACGTCTGTTTCCGTGTCAAAAATGACTCTCACACTCTATTCGGCCTATTCTATCGCGAATGAGTCTTTTCGAACTTGCCCGTTGAATTCTCCGTCGAGTCTGAACTACGAACTGCCTAGCGTGCCTCATTCGTCTGTCTGCCTCACTATTACTCGGTGTCCGTAGCCTGCAGGCATGAGTTTATCACTGTATAAGCCTGTAAACGGCCTGTAAAGCTCTCATTTAAGTCTCGCCATTGACGAGGAAACGTTAGACATTAGTGTACCAGGCGATGGGAATCTCGTGTAATCAGTACATCTATCTCCTTTCAGCGAGACCAACTTTCCTGAATCTCAACCTGAATCTCAACTCATTGACACGTCTGCAACAATCCACCTCTGCCAAGTGTAGGTGACACTCGCTGTTGGCCGCCCTTTCAAACTTTGGCCGAACCCACGACCCTTCGTCAAAGGCCGTTTAAAGTTCTGCGAGCCTGCGAACTCTTACGTACAGTTTGAAAGGGCCCACTCCGAATCATACTCGTAGTTCTTTACGTAGTTTCTTCGGTTTCCTTTGCTCCTCGTTTCGATCTTTACACGATATTATTTACAGTACACCCGGTGGCCTCTTTCGTTTCCATTTATGTTAAAAACACATTCCAACGACGATGTGATTCTTTTTGTAACTGTGCTCCACACGGAAATATCCCCGATTTTTGCTGCACTCACCAGGTGCGGCACGTAGTCCCATATGTGTTCAGTGTTGATCGCTTATACTTAACCGACACCCTGCCAGCTGTATTTTATGTTTTGTTTCAGACCACGGTATACTCCACGTTTGAAAAATTGGTATTTCTTTTGGAGTTTTAGCAAATTTGATAATGGAAAATTTAATCTGAAAACCTGATTAACCGCGCTTAGCACATTGCTATAAGTTTCATATTAAATAGTTGATAGTAATTGAGCGCGATTTGCTAATAAGTAGTATTAAAGTTTAATATTGTATTTTTCTTTATAATATTGTATTTAAAATAGACTTTATTCAAGCTTCGTCTTCGAAAACGATACGACACTGCAAAGCATCATAAAAATATAATTATACATCTTACACTTGCCATTTATTTTCTCTATAATATTTCACCAGATTCAGTCCTTCGAACAATTCAATACCAAATTAAAGATGCAAGTAAGGAAATGTCGACGAAGAATGTGGAGTATACACGATTTTCCTTTATATTCTTAGGAACAGCATGGAGAACCCTTTGTTTACAGTTCTGTGACCACAAACGGGTATCAGAACCGACCTGGCACCTTTAGTGTACCAAGCCTATAATGCCAGCCCCGAACCAATCGGAGCGCCAAAATGAAAACTGGTTGAGTGTCGAAAAAAAAGTAAAGAAAAGAAAGAAAGAAAAAAGAAAAACTGGTTGAATCAATCGCAATGCGAACGGTGATGCTTGCGAGGCCAGATCGGCCCTGATATTCTTCTCCACACGCTTTTTATCACCGACCTGCCACAGCGTAGGGACGCAATTTAGGATTAACTTGGCCCTGTTTATTTTAGCTTCGCCCAATATGGTTGGTAGTAAGCTGGGTCTGCGAATGACCACTTTGCACGAAGAAACCTCAAACGTGGGGAATCAGCCTTCGACCCCGGCGAACGACGACGACGAGGAGAAGAGCGACGCCGATTATTCGGAGTACGACGCATACCAGGTAGTGTACGATCCTACTTCCTGGTAATTTGAACACGCTAGAAGAATTGCTGTAAGCCTAGATGATTAGCTATAGTGACACTGAACTTTGTCCTAAAACCAAGGTAGTCTCGTTCTAGTTGGATATTCGAGATCGTTCAGTATTATTTGGTTACAGTAAATTATGCAAGATGGAATACGTACAATTATAGAAGTACTTTACTTTTTGAATATTCATATAGTATCTCGAAAACGCTATATCAATCGCTGTACTCCTAGATTATTAGCTACATTGACGCTGAACTTTATGCTAATGCCAGAGCTATTTCACTTGGATCGGGTATCTGGGCACTTCAAGGTGATTTATTTGAATATGATTAAAGTAAATAGAGTCGAGTTGGACAGACAGAATAATAAAGATATTTTCGAGTTGTCGAATTGTTAATACTAAATCTACCGAGCAGTCAAAATAACCTGTCAGTTGTTTCTTAGAAAAATCCCTGTACTTCGTAAGCAGGCATTTTTCGATATTTTCCATGATTCTAACATGAAGTATGAATCGTTCTATGTCCAGAAACCAACTGCTAGGTTTAGTGTTAAAATTCTAAAGCTCCCTTAGTACTGATCTCCGTGTCAACCTTATATCGTTCTTTTATCACCTTTCGACAGCTCCAGGTCCCGATCATCCAAAGATCAAATGCACAATTCGCTAAACTCTCTGCTCTTTCTCCCTCTTTCTTATTTTTCGCTTATTCATTTATCAACTTATACTTACCTATTCTTCTCTCTTACCTATTCACACAACTTTATCTATCGACTCAATTCCCACGCATCTCTCTCATTTTCGCACTCCCCTTTTTTCTCACCAACTGATCTTTCGCTCGCACCGCGGCTACGTCTCTCCTGTAACCCGCGATTACTTATGAAAAACATCTCGTGCATAATTGCGTTCAGGCACCTGCGAAACCAGTAAAACCACTAACTTCTTCACGCACACTGGATTCCCTCGTCGAACTTCAGTCGACGAAGATCAACACGCCCAGCATGAGCAGCAGCGGATACGGCTCCCAGGCCGTGTCAACGACTAACCTCACATCCGAGGACTCCATCTCCATCAAGTCCATCAGCGTCGACGAGACTCCGGACCTGGAGTACCGGAATCTTCTGGACAGCAAGAAGCAGGAGAAGATGGACAGCTCCCTCGTCGAGGAAACCCCCGAGGAATCTTTGGACGAGGTGGCGACCGGGATAGGAAATCCGGCTGCGTGCAACGAGGGTTAGTTCTGGGACTTTTGAGGGCCATCGTCCGATTTTCATTGAGATCCGAGCATTTTTAATTTGTCCTCTAACCAAACACGTGCACTTTGATTAATCGTTTTGTTAACCAGGTGTGCTGGTATTTTATACGTGTTGCAAATGGCCTTTCTAAGGCTTCAGAAATGTACGTATAGTATTTTCAGGAGCTTGATGAATGACACTATAGATAATATTGGATTAATTTGGGCCGGTAGCGAGAGGGTTAACGTGTCACGGCTTGCTGTGATTCCAAATCATTTTTGAATTACTTTTATAAACTTCGCTTTGCAATGAAATCATTGGAATATAATTTTCAAGGGCATTTGGAAGGTTTGCTTCATTTATTTCATAATGGCACGAATGTTTAGTATAGACACATTCCAACAAGCTACGATTTTATTCAATATACATATGTATGTATCCATCTGATGCACACCTTAAAATATTGTATAATACATTTCAGTGTTTTTTTGATGCAACCGATAAGTAATGAGTTATGTTAAGTAGTAAAATTTATTTAAATAGTAAAATCATTTTCCTCTGATTAATCATGGTCTATGTCATATTAATTGAACGAGCAACTGGAAGCACAGGAAGGAACCGCAGTGCATTGTACATCGTCCAAAAGGAAGATTCAGTGTTGATCGAACACTTCAAGGTGATCAACTTCCTGTTGCAGAGTCAGCCAGGAAGAACCTAGAGGAGACAGGCGGCTATGTGGACGCCGACATAGACAGTCCCGTCGCCTCGACGAAGAGCGACAGCGATGCTAACAGCAGCACAGTCTCCCAGGATTCCACGCAGAGGAAGGAGCCGCAGAAGCAGTCCTCGACTGCTAGGAGGAAAAGCGAGATGGAAGTCAGCCAGACGTCGAATTCGGGCGACGACAGTCCCTTGGAGGGTACCTCAGTCGTGCACACAAAGCTGCCACCTGGCAAGGTGATATTATTTCACCATTTTTTTTTATTCTCACCATCGACCAATTTAGTACATATTTCTGCATGTTCTGAAATATCGCGGATATTTATTGTATACTAGGAAAAATAGATTGTAGTACTAAAGTTCCTTTTGACATATTCAAATAATGTTTCTCCTAAGAAAGTTCTTGCAAACTGCCAGAAGAATGTTGGAAGTAGTGTTTCGCAAATTTTACTTATAATTTTTAGAGGGTTCCTTCCTTTTTAGGAGATTTTTTTAGTAACTTCCTTTGTTTAAATTATTATTTATCAGCGTGGAGATTTAAACAGACTTTAGGTCACAGTAGATTAAGAGGCAGTTTAATTATGAGTTAAATGGGGTTAAGTATCAATACCAGGGATGATTTTCTTATTTGCAGGTCGTACGTAGGAGGAAGGCTTCTAGCAGTACGGGAAGGCCTACTAGTTCTCAGCACAGAGCTTCGTTCCCCATGGTCCGTCCACAACTTTCAGAGAGCAAGGCTGCAGCCCGACTGGAGCAAACGTTGCAACCCAATATGCCCTACGAAAATGGTGATAACAGCTCTTCCGAGCGCATAGATGGTAAGCCAATAATCCAATCCTGTAAATAAGACCGCGAGTTCTTAGTATATACAATTCTTTGTCACATTAATACATCCAACTTTTTCACGGTCTTCAAGAATCATATATTAATTTATACCCGAGTCCACGCATTATTATTTATACCACAATGTTCGATAAGTTAAGAACTGTTTGTTGACCATAATCACTTTCGATTTATCAGCAGACGACGTGAGCGACAAGAGCTCGGCGTTTGGCTCGAGGCACGATTTAACCAGAGTGGAGACATCCTTACCAGAGTGGGTCGTCGTGGGCGAATCAGTGTTGGTTCGTCCATACAGTTATTCGGGTGTCATAGCGTACGTCGGTCCAACAGAGTTCGCATCTGGAACGTGGATAGGAGTCGAGCTCGATGCCCCAACTGGTAAGTTGAAAAATTTCTCAGATAGATAAAATAAACTATTCCTCTTCGTCTATCGACAGTGCGTACTGTTTAATATTTTACGAGATCAAGTAGAAAATAGCTAAGCGTTATAAGAAATTGTACGCAGGCAAAGATATGATCAAACGGTCGGTGCAAGAATTACATGCATGAAAGAAGAATTTAGGCTAACGATAAAGAAATTTGACGTATATAATTATAATAAAAGTGATATAAGAACAAATATTATACTAAATTGTCATTTTCGTATAGCCAGATTTTTTAGTATTAGGGTTGACAATGAAGAAGATTCCATCATGGTGGCTGCATTGTTCTATGTTCAGAAGTGAATATAAACTATACTTCAGACATGTCAGTCTTAGCCGAGAACAGTATCACTGTATTTTGTGCCCTCTTTAAAAAACCAATCGAGTCCTATACGAAACATTGTTTTTATATATTAATCATTAGTACATTACGTAATATCACGAAATATATGTGAAACTCTTCCTGATGCTTGCATTTGATTGGCATTAAATTAATACGAAAATCTAATACTCTGATAATTATTAATGTATAAATCCAACATTTCTAATAGCAGAAAACTCATCGTACGGCTGTTAACATCAATTTCTACGCTCGATACAACTCAAAGGACCTACTCTGATCCTCTGACAAAATTGTTACAGGTAAAAACGACGGTGCTGTCAATGGCCATAGGTACTTCACATGTCGGTCAAAGTGTGGGATCTTCGTCAAGGTAGACAAGCTGATTCAAGATAGACGAGGAAGGGCCCTTAGGAGCTACAGCAAACAAGAACCGGCACCACCTCCGTCTGCACCGATGCGCAGAAGCATTAGCAGAGGTATGTATCACCACCTTCACGATAAAATCGATGCAATTTAAGTATATCAAAAACGGTCGTACGTGTTGAGTCAAATTATCATTAAAAAAAAGTCGCTAGATCTGCAACAGTCACTTTCTTAATAATAATAAGGAAAGGTGTGATGATTAAAATGCTGGTTAATGACCAATATAATACACACATGTTGCCTTAATGATAATAATTTTATTCGCCACACACGATGATCCATTTATCCAATTTAAACTTTAGCTCTTTGTTCCGAATAGTTAACTCTTATTCTTCTAGTATAAGAGCAAAATCGTCGAATTCCATTATTTATCCAACTTAAATTCATAATTTATAACCCCTCAAAAACAATGTCACACACACACACAGACAACAAATGGCTAACACTAAACCACTCGTCCATCTGGGAAACAGCTTGTAAAGACCAAGAAAGCACAAACTCCTACATCCAGTATCGTGTTCAAAATAATATTTCCGCTCTGGGGGATTCTCTTAAAAATAATTCCATACCTCGAATAGGTTAATTCGCGAGATCACCGCGGAGAATAATGAGGACGATTGTCGATTTCCAGGCGAGGGCTTACATTCCTTGCACCGAAGTCGGAGCCGGGGAGAAGGGCTATCAACGACCGGTACACGATCTTCTCCTCGGGGCAAGTAAACGGATCACACCGCTTCACCGTAACTTCGTTTTAATGATAAGCCACTAAATAATTATCCTAATTGCTACATGCCTATGATATGTGTAGCGGCAGTGTTTCGGTCCCTTAGACGTTAGGGCAGCTATCGATTATTATACTTATAAATATTACTTGAAATATTAGGTCATTAATGTGTATCACACAAAGCATGGGATGTTTTCGAATTCAAAAGCAGAACGTGCTACGGGCATAGTGTCTAATTCGCATTTCCGTAGTGTAGTATATCGATGCATAGTTGCCGACGAATTGTCGATATGTCAGCGACGGCTATTTGATGATTTACATGCATTCCACGATGATTACTTTTACGAACGGGATGACGAGCCATTTGCGGTTTTTTCTTAATTTTTCTTTCCTTCTTCTTTTAGATTAAGAGGAGGCATCGTTTAGTTTGCGATATTAACTGTACTTTTTTTGTAAGCCGATCAGTAGTCGGGTTCAAAGTCGGTTCTTTCACCCTGGTCAGTGTTTTGGGCATCGACGGACTATCGTTTTTTATTTTGAGTCGATCGAGAGAAGTAGGCGTTAGTGTCGCCTGGCGATAATCGAATCGACCGATTTGGGAGGGATCGATCATCGATCGACGATCAGAAGCATTGGTAGTGAAGTTTAATCGGTAGTTGTTAATTTTACGATTAAATCCCTAGTCGACGCGTGCCTATTTTGAAATTCGGCGAGTTGCAATTACGCTCATGTACCTTACCAATTTTTGGTTTTTAACTTGTTTTAAATGGCAATAAAAAAAGCATTTTATCAGCCTTTCCCAAGGGGTATGTAGAAGCGACTTTGGGTGGATCGATGCGAGATTCAAGGTAAGACGTTTCAGTTTACGTACACAATTTTATCCGGCACATTACATCACAAATTCCAGTCCAGAGAAAGTCAGGCTTGACAATTCTGGGAATAGGATCGTCTTCTCGTTTACGTTTACACGTTATATTATTATCGGCTACGTTGCGCGTGTAGTGGTAGATGTTAATGTTAGTAGTACATTGTTTTTTCCTTTTTACCATTATAGATTTTATTCGAGCTAATGTTCCCTATTGTAAGAGTAACATTGATTTCGAGAACGACGAAAGTATTATTCGTTAGCCACGACAACAGGAATCGATCGAACTTCCTATTACATCGTGCTGCACGATTAATATTCTCGCTATCGAAAGACACGATCGTCGAACGACGGCTGAAGGATCGAGGGGATCTGCGATCGCGAGCATTGATCGTTGATTTAATGGAACTTTGCCCAACGCATTGGCCGAGGTATCAATGATATTCCATAATACTTAGGGCGGCGCCTTACGTTCACACGAGATTGATGACGATGATGAGCGAAAAAAAAAAGCGAAAAAGAAAAAACGTGACGTACTGCGATGACGGCCATCAGCAAAACGTCGGCATTTACCACCTCCCTCCTCCCCCCTCATTCCTCACCGCCCCAACGCCCTCCTATTGGACCGCCCACGCTTAAGCGCCACTTTCCAAGATTGCCACGGTGACAATCTTACAGATGGAAAAGTGCTCGATAATTGAACAGTTGGAAAAACGTCCGAATTATACGATCCTTTAACACGCCATCGCGCCGCGTTCTGTAGTTTTATTTAAAGGAAGGTTTTTTATGTACACAAATGTTTATATATATATACACATATATATATGGTACTCCTTCCCACCCCTTTTTCTCCCTTTCCTTCTTTCCTCTATTTTTTTTTTTTTTCTAGCACAATCTGTTAAGTTCCTCCTTTATTGTAACATACATCCTCCGTCGGCATTGCGTTGTTATCACGAACATGACACCGTTGTAATTTATTGATTTGACACGCAGCGTGCAACGCCCCCTCCCTCCCGCCTCCCCTCTTCCTCGACCAATCATCGTCCCCGATTAAACGCCGGAAAGGCGTGGGATCGCAATACTAGGCTTATGAATTTTTAGGTAGCGCGAGTAACCGAATGAACGAGCTTGATTTCGTCCTTGTCTATCCCCCTTCGCTCGACCTCGAGGATCGATCTCCTTGTTTTCCTTCTCGCTCTTACTTACGACTAACCCATTGGCGGCCAATTTACTTTCGATCGAGATATATTCTTAATTTTCGAAAAATCGTATTTTTCAAAGCCGGTTGAGAATAACTGAAAATCCGTCTGTCCTCGATCGAGAACAATGGCCGTTAATGGGTTAATCGTACGCGTACGCCGATGCACCTGAAATGTGTTGAGTGTACATATGCAAATTAACTCGACTACTCGAGTGCACGGATTTATATTGAGATTTCGAGTAAACGATGGAAAGGTGGAGGAGTAATTTTACTCTTCTTTTTTTTTTTGGTACGTCGAAGTGCAAGTTTCAAAGGGAACTCTGTAAGACGCTGATTGGAAGAGGTTTTTTTTTAACGATATTCAATTTTAGTAAGTTATTATGTGTACACTTCGATGCATTTTGCATTATACCTGTGATTTTAGGTACGACGAATTATCCGAAATGTTGTGGAACTTTGGGAGGAGGATCGAAGGATGATTTTTATCGTTGTGTTTTGTCAAATCGTTCTTCGTCATATCGAGCTTTAAGAGTTGATATAACCTCGATATGATGTTCCGTTTTTTCCTTTCGGTTTTCCTTACGATAAAGTACTGTAATATCAGTTATGTTTCTAATCATTAGCCCAGTAGCTCCTTCGTTTTTATTATACGACTCGATCCACTTTCTGAGGTCTAAATATTTTATTGTAAAACGGTCGAACGACGATACTTTATAGGCTCAAGATAAAATTAATGCGGATTGTCCAGCGATCGAAGCAATAAAAAAAAAGACAAGCAAATTGAGTTAACCCTGTATAATTATTTTGCTTTACTACTCAAATTTCAGATCCTCTGTAATCTTATGTTAGAAAAAAAGGAAGCACCTTTGAATAACTGGGATTTATTTGGCGATCTTTGATCCGTAGCTATCCACCGATCTGAGATGGAAAAATGTCTGATTTTCGGCAAAAACCTCGAATACTTTATAAAGGGTTAGCACGTTGCATTGATCATAGAGGAGGTATAAGGAGAGATTGAGCGATCTCGCTTATTCTTTCACCACTCCTTATCCCTTTGATCGATCCTCGAGGATCAATATCGTATCTTTTTCACACATGGCGTTATTATTCCTCCTATTTTTCCCGGCGAAATTATACATGTATACATATAAACACACATATACATATATATATTTATATATATCTATATATGTATATATATAATATATATATATATATACATATATACGTATATTTGATACACTTAAGTCACAATTAGCTCAGCACAGCTGACGATTAATTTGATCCGGCGGCTTAAATCGGTCCTATTTAAAAATACGACGGACCTCCGACGCGAAACCATTGTACGGCCCTGCGGGCCAAAATCAAACTACGACGACCATCATATTTTTTTTTTCACAACTCTCACGGAATAGATTGTGTGGAGTAAGGGTATATAAGCGATTTAAGGGGAAGAAACAAAAAAGGAAAGCAGAGCGAAGCAGCGGATGAAAGCAATTAACGATTAAGGTATAATCATAAATTCGCCCAAATTGCGAGGGGAAAAGAAGAAAAAAAAGAAAAAGAAAATAAGAAAGAAAGAGAACAACAACTTCTGTCCAATTAGAACAATACTAAACGCTAATCGATAATTGAACATATATTACTATGTGTAATATTTATTGAATATAATAATAAACCGCGCCCCGACACAATGTTTTCTTGTCGCGGTAGACTTAACCCTACCGCCCCATGTGTGTGTGTGTATATGAATAAGGGACAAGATTCGAATGGTTTTGGAGGAAGGAGGAGGAGAAAGGAAAAAAGCAAAAAAAGAAAAAAGAAAAAAAAAGCAAGGAGGAAGACGAAAATACAAAACAAAGTAAATTGCCCTCTACGCGAGAAGGAAACGTTGGCATTGGCGGTATCTGTCCATTTTTTGGTAATCGAGGATATTAATGAAGAGACGCAAATTAAGACTCACGATGTCACAGCGATGCTACATGCCTGCCTGGCATAGGGTTAATAAAATTCTGATTTGCGATCACGATGTTTTCCCTTTTCAGAAGTGAATTTCTTTCTTGACACGAGCGCGCACCACCGACGATGCGCGCACTTATTCGTTTCGCGATCAGAAACATCAGGCGGACCCGAAGGTGTTGTTTTAGCAACGCGAAACTTCTGTCCTGCGATATCATATATCGAAGTGTACTAATAACCGAATGTACGCCTTTAATCGTAATATTACGGGAACCGAAAAAATACGTCAACCCCCGTGCGATTTTTACGCAACTCCTTAAAACTGAAAGTACATCCCATTCTCTCGACTCTTGTAACGTTTGTATAAGGATATTACTAACGATCGAAGGACACTCGCACGAGTGCACCTAATATACTGAAAGTACAATTTTATTCATTCGATGCGTTCCAGGATAACCTCCAAACTGAAGGCGCGCGCCATGTTCCGCGTTCGGTTTTGAGGATATTCCGGAAAGCGCAGGGGCACCTTTCGGTTCTTACAGCAAAGCTCGGGATAACAAACTACGACACTTTCCGGTCCGCGTTAAATTCGACAAGCGGTTCTATGTTTCGCGATTGAGACGAGGATCAACCGAGGGAGTTTCGTTACGTTTTCGGTTTCGAGGAGTCGCAGAGGAGCGTCTAGCATTGACGGAGCTTACACAGCCTATTCCATCCCACGATAAGACAATGTCCATTTTACCGTTATAATTATCTAATGATAAACGTTCGCACTATACTTTGTACCCTAATGATTCTAGAATAATATTTTCGACCAATCGGTTTTACGAAGTGTCTCTGGAAGACTTCCGAGTTTAACATTATCCGAAGATTGCCGCAGCAGACAACGCGCCACGGTCTAAGTTCCAAAGGGTCGCACGGGTCCACTTTTTTCTCGAGAGTGACGATACTTAAACGCTCTGTAATCTAATCGTATCCTCCTAACTATGGCTGTGAAACCAATCTTTTGCTGCTCGGGCCGCCACCCCTGATTTTTCTCCACGCGCCTAAGCGACGCGCTCACGTCTTTTACTACCTCTGTGCGCGGCCGCCGGACGACGAGGCGCCCAATGCCGCGATTGTCGCACCCGTCAGCTTTTTGCGCGAACGTCGGAGCTCTCGGAGCAACGAGAATCTTCTTTCTCGACCTTGCCAATCGTCCCTTGATCCTTTGCGGTCCCGCGTCGAGCGTGCCTCGACATCCTGCTCGGTACTGTCGATGCTTCGCGGTTACGTTCGTATATTTTGCGCGTGAATCGAATCTCGATCGTCCCTTTGGTCACGTGACGAGCGATGCTCGACATCGTATTGGGTACTGTCACTGCTTCGCGATTACGTTCGTATATCTTGCGCGTGAATCAAATCTCGATCGTTCCTTTGGTCACGTGTCGAGTGATGCTCGACATCCTGTTCGGTACTGTCGATGCTTCGCGATTATGTTCGTATATCTTGCGCGTGAATCAAATCTCGATCGTGCCTTTGGTCACGTGTCGAGCGATGCTCGACATCGTATTGGGTACTGTCACTGCTTCGCGATTACATTCGTATATTTTTCACGTGCGCCACATACTCTCGATCGTCCCTTTGATCACGTGTCGAGCGATGCTCGACATCCTGTTCGGTACTGTCGATGCTTCGCGATTACGCTCGTATATTTTGCGCGTGAATCAAATCTCGATCGTTCCTTTGGTCACGTGTCGAGCTCTGCTCGACATCGTATTGGGGACTGTCGACGCTTCGCAATTACGTTCGTATATCGTGCGCCAAATAAACTCTGGATCGTTCTTTTGGTCCCACGTCGAGCGTGGCTCGACACCGTATCGCTTATCATCGATGCTTGGCAATTGAGTTTGTAAATCGTACGCGCGAACCAAGTAAACTCTCGACTGCTTTTTCTGTTATACTTCGAGTACGTCTCGACATCGTATCGCTTATTGTGGATGCTTCTCGATGTTGTTTCCAAACCGTGCACGTGAGCCGCGCAAATTCTCGAGTGTTTTTCTCACTCTCGGTTATCGCGAACGAACATTTGAGATGAGAACTTTGCTCGTTCGCCGTGCAATTTCGAGGCTTTGACTTCGATGTAAGCCGCAACGCGAGCTGACAGGCGCGATACGGATGAAAATGACTTAACCGCAAAGGGTCGAGCAATTCCCGCCCAATGGATAAAATCGCTTTACGGTACAAATGCGATTCTAAAGACTTGTACAGCCGATCTCTCGGACGTGACCTTCGTTTTTTCGTGATATTCAGTTTGGCTCAAGTCGAAGTTATCGCTGTTAATTGCGTCGAAAACGTCACCGGGATGGCTTTGGTACGACGATCGAGAATGGATTTAGGCTCTTAATTTCGATGCGACGGACTTTCCAAATCTGCCTGAAAAAAGAAACTATCAAAAAGGGCCTGTGCGATAGTATAAAATATACTTTCTTCTTTTTCTTAAGACGGATCGTGGAATTTAAAAAAAAAAAATGTCTGTCCAATAAATCGTGAAAAACATTTTCACAAATTATTATGAACGATAAAGAAGTATAGTAACGCCTGCAGTGTTTAAACTTCATTAAATACTTCGTTTCAATCATTAAAGTGCGGTAAGACAGTTCAAAATTAAGGTTTACACTTATTCTTGTAACTTCATTAAACACCAAAGAGAACAATTTCAAAGGCTGCAGTTCGAATTCACATGTTGGCGCGATTATTTGAATCTATCCAATAGCATGAAAGAAACGACGTCGCATCGACCGATCAAAGCCCGATCGTCCCTCGAGCGTTCCACGGCCATCCCAAGAGCCTGCATTTCAATCTCGTCAATTAAAGTGCGAGGACGTAATATTGAATTCGGAACTCTTCTATAAGCCCCACGGTGAGACTGTTCGAACGATCATGCTAATCTAAAAACCTACATATGTATATGTACAACGTAAGCATCGAGATTGGTGTTATATTTTAATGTAATGTAAAGAACGACGACGAAAAAAAAAAAATAAGAAATACGCAAAAAAGACAAAAGTATGTGCGCAAAATTCATCGAGCACCCCCGTACTCGTATGTTTATCGACACAGTGTGTGAGACAATTAGTAAGGTGTGTACTCGCTTCATACTCTCTCCATCACTCTTCCTCTCTCTATTTTTCTCTCGCTCTATCTCTCTCTTTCTCTCCCCTCTTTCCGCGCGATTTATTCTCATCCTCTTATTTCACAACATCACACGCCACGGTCGAGTCGGTCCGTGGGTCGAACTTTGTGAGACCAAAAGCGTTGCCGGCCGTGCAAACTTTCGTCGTTTCTATCGAAAAATCGCCGATCGCGAAGCGACGCTTCGTTCTTCGATCGAACTGGGAATCTTCGGAAGAAAGAAACGTCCGTCTTTGGCGCTACGTCCTCTTTGATTATCGATACTGGGTCGCGATATGTGATTTGTGTTTGGTTCGAAATTATTTAGACGGCTTTGTAGGGAGCGAGGAACGGTTTCTCGTCCGATCGAAACGACTGTTTCCACTTGGGAGGGGCGCTTTTATTTGGAAACGCGCTTTTTTGGTTTTTAACCACAAATCGTGTGGTTCGTCTCTCTATTTTCTTCCGGTTCCATCTGGAAAGCGCCATTTTCCTTGGCAAGAAACATGGTTGAGCAGAATTCGAGACAATCGATGCTACGTTTAGGTTCAACTATTAATCGCTGTCTCTAATTACGTTTTGTATAAAATATTCTTTTCTACATTTTATTTACAAGATTCGCTACGTGTTTCGATATATTTTAATATCAAGGAAAAGGAACAGAACAAGAGTGAATTTTTTCACAGACGAAAACCCAATGACTTTCTTTAATCAATGATTTTCTTTACCCAAATTGATTTTCCGGCTTTTTATTCATAATATAATCAAAGTGGCGTGCCGCGATCGAAGGGACGAACGTAATGGCGAGGGAGGATTCTGGGATTTTTGTCGCGACGCGTCGACTTCCGCCGATCGGCGATCTTCGCGCTGTAAGTGTCAAGCTTTTTCTGCCAAGAGATAAGAGATCACTGACGTTAGATCGTAAGTTTCGAGATTCTTCGTAGATCGTTAGACCGCCGTGTCGTTTGGTCCGGTCGTAGATAACCGGAAATAGGAAAGCCTATTTTTGCATTGCTTGATTAAAGGCAGAGAATTTATCGCGCCCAATGTCCACTCGGTTGACATCCGTTTGGACGGAGTCCTGCGCTAGAATACGAGAGGCACGAGGCCGATTCGTGGTATGTTTCCTACTACGTCGCACCCTCGTTTGCCACCCTCATCCAAATTTCCCCTTACGCGCCACAATGTAATCGATTTACACCCCCTTCCAGCAAACGCTTATTTGCAAACACGTGTTATCGACGAAGGAGTTGAATAAATTGCACTTCCGTCGACATGAACTTGAGAATACTGAATTATCATTGAAAAGGAAGTGTAATCGAATTTGCACCCTTTTTAGACCACGTGGTTTCGATAATCTGTCTCGAGGTCAGATTTTTTGAACGAGTCGCGAGGGATAATTGGGGTAGAGAATGAAGATGTAATGACATTTCTCTCCTTTTGTAGTACGTCCATTTTTAATATTATCGATGCAAGATGGCGGAGGAAAAATGGCGTTTGTCAGAATATTCAATTAACGCGACAAACTTTTGGCATTGAAAGTAAATATTTTTTGCGAGTACAGTAAATTCCGAACGGTGCGATGTATTAGGCAGTATCCGAAAATCGGCCTTTTGCGATCGTCCTCACAACGTAACGGTATATCGCTTTGATCACGATTGCGAGCACTTTCACGAATCTCGTCCATTATCGACCAGAATAGCCATTCCTCTTGAAGAGATAATAATAAATAATAAGATCCATAAATCGAGATCTTTTTAAAGAAATACAGGTACAAATCCTACGAAGGTACATTGCGTGAAAAGTATATCCATTGAAAGAAGACTAGTACCTCGTTACTAGATCGATAATCGAATCGAACTTTAATTCCAAGTATAACGATCTCAATTTCGAATACTTCAAACCGCCTGCACGGTTAAAAAAAAATGTGAAACTACATCGATATACTTTGAATTACCCAAGCTCCGAACTTTCCTTGACCACGCTAGAAATTCTGAAAGTTACATCAACGTACCAAAATAGTGTAAGGTATGAGCTTCCTTCGAACACGAACAAAATCCAAAACCTGCATAGAAATCCTTCAAGCGAGCTAAGGTGCTTTAAAGCGTGGAGAAAAAACTAAAATTACGATAGCGAGTTATTACGATATAAACGATATTGTTGTTCCAAATCTTCGTCCAGAATCTTCATCCGCGAAAGGTATTTTTCCAAAAATGGCGTCGATCAATTCGAAGCATCCTCGATGATTCGCGGTGCGACGAATCGAAATGATTGTCCGAGGTAGAAATTGAGAGCTCTCGTGATCGAAGCGAGGATCGTCGGTCTGAGGGTGTATAATAGATAAATAGGGAAAGGCGCTTAGGCGACTTTTATTTCGCACCGCGCGTAGCGACTAAGAGTAGTACGGTGACGTCGTTCCAGCAGAATCTGAATTTCAATACTTAGGTCATAGATAGCGGATCGAACTAGTTACGTAGCTTCGTGCACTGGTGCTACTGTGTACCAAGCAGAAAGCTTCGACGGGGTTTCGCTTCCTCGCGACGCTGCTAGAAACCCGGAGAGATCTCACACTCGAAACTCTGCACGCTGCTCCGACGTCGTTCGCGATCCCTTTTGAGGAATCGCCACGCTCCTCGTTTCGTCGTAGAAGACGATCGTTCGTGCTTACACCGTGCTTTTTCCTCGTAAAGTTTCTCGCGACCTTTTCCTCGTGAGATCGTCCACGATCGAGTTTTTTTTTTATAAAAGAGTATCCTTTTTTTTCGTGTACATACGGTTCTTGTGAAGAATTTCCCAATTATTTAATGTTAGGAGCATTGAAGTATGTAGGTACAACGGGAGTATTCTTTAAAAAGGAGGAGATAGAAGGAGCGTAAATGGATTCGTTTAATCGTTTGGATTTTTCGGTATAATAATGAGAAATCTGAGTAAATGTAGATTTGGAAATGAGAGCAAATTGGATGTGGAACTGTAAACGTTATTTTTTCCGCTTCAGTAGGTTTAGTGTTAATTTACGATTTTAGTCTTTTTCTAGGTGAAATTGATTTTTGCGATTTGTAATAGAAATTTTTCTTGGAGGACATACTTATCGTTTATTCCAAGCTATTCTTGATGTTTTTATTGTATAAAATTTGTGCGTTTACGATTTTCTTTAAACAGAATAATAGGATAAATCCGTTTATCTCCTTCCTCGTATAGCTTTGGCGAAAATTCGATTATGTTCTCGATTAGCCTTTCTTCAGGAGCCTTTCTTCGTTTGAAATCGTTCTTACATCTTTTTCTAACGAAAATCTTTCTATCATCTTCTCTGTTTTACAGCAAAATTTAATTCTTCTGCTTTCCTGTCCTTTGGACAATCCTCTCACTATTCTTTTAATGAAAACCGTGTTATCATTTTCAGTCTTACATATTTTCAGTCCTACAACAAAATCTTTCATTTTCCGGACAAGAACCATTTTCATTCACTTCCGTGTCTCTTGGACAATCCTTTCACTGCTCTTCTAACGAGAACCGCGTTATCATTTTCTCAGTCTTATGAAAAAAGAAATCCTTCCTCTCCCTGGACAGTCCTCTTCTACGTTCCTCCAACGAGGAACCGCGTTATCGTCCCCACTTTCCTCGGCGCATCTTCCAAGGTGATCGCGACGCGGTCGGGGCTCGGTGTCGTTTCCTTCCTTCCACCGTGCAAATCATCCGGAGGAAAAAAGAGGAAAAAAAAAAAGAAAAGAACTCCCAACATCCGCCCGCACGACTCACGCGTACGCGTACACACACACGCACACACATACACGGATACATACGAGCCCACGCGTACGCACTGGTGGCACGACGTGCTTCATAAGCTGCGTGAAGATAATGGTAATTAAAGAGGATATAAATAATTAAACAAAAAAAAATTATATATATATATACATATACATATACATACAAACAATATACACGTACGGTTAATATACGTAGGAGATATATTCCAATTGTAATTTCTTCGAAGGAGAGCCGATCGCCTTTCTTTCTCCCTCCGTCCCTTTTTCTTTTACATACTCATTATCTATCTCTATCTCTATCTCTCTCTCACTCTCACTCACTGTCTGTCTGTCCCTCTACCTAATACCTCTGTATTTCTCTCTCTCTCTCTCTGTCTCAGTCTATCGATCGATCTATCTATCTATATATATATATATATCTCATACCCTCCTCGTTTTTCCTTTTCGTTCTTAGGTAAAAGTAGCGGCGAATTCGCGCGGTGCCGTTCATTGCCGGAGGAGCATAAATGTACTTTCTCGATCTCCTTAGGCCATCCCGCGGGATTGGCAGTGTTTATTAACGATATAACATACACCGGGACTGTGTCGTTAACCAAGGGATGATTACTGTGTAATAGTATTATTTTGTAAGCAGTCAATAATATTAATAATTACCGAAGTAAGCTAAACACCGTATCACCCCGAGAATTCATGTATTCGTTTCGTAAGCTCGTCTCGTCTCGAGAGTACCTATACCTCTATTGTTAAATATTATACATACTGCGATAATTGCATAGAAGCTAATACGAGTATGACTTTAAACAATAAGGTGTGTACATTTTAATTTTTATGAATATAATAAAAGTATAATTTAATGTTCTGACTGCGTGTGCTCGTCCGCTGGATCGTGGCTATCGGCACCGTGGAGGGACGCCGACCTTAATCGATTGTCGAATTGTTCATTCGTAAGCTCGTGATGGTAGAACCCAGCCGTTTCCTCGATCCATGGAAATCCCTTTTGACCTTGCGGTGATAATCACTTTTGCAGCTGATAATGATCTTCGTTGCGAGGCTCGAATTGCTTCCGATGGATGGAAATCCTCTACCTAAAGTTCGCGCATTAAGGTAATGCATCGTCGTTGGATTTCCTCCTTTAACCTTTTTCGATCCAAATTATTATTTTTTAATAAGAAAATTACATTTTGAAGAAATAGGATTTAGAGATACACGATCGGTAGAAGCAGATTATAAGGATGATGCATGATGGCATCATTGGGCTGGAAAGGGTTGATCTCAATAATTTATAAATTGATCAATGGAGTAGGTCTTGGATCGAATATTTTCAGCGGTGAGCATCGAAAATTATTTTAGGAGGAAAAACAATCTTATACTCAAGTTTCACACTTTAAGGTAATGTATCGACTAACTTTCTTACCTAACAATTATCATCTATATTCATCGTGCGCAATCTCAAGGGTTTACAAATCGATTCGAAAAATAGATCCTAGATAATATATTCCTAAACAACAAAAAGATCCTAGTTTAAATATCCCCAGCGGAAGGTAGGGCAAATGAAAAATAGGAACACCCAACCAGAATAAATACACCACGAAAATTCACAGTGACGCCGACTCCTGTTCTCGAATTCGATACTTCGAAATCGACTCCCGTTCATCACTGTTGAATTTTTCCCACCCGACAATTCACACCGAGGTCCAAACAGAACCGCCTCGACCAATGAGCTCCAAGTCGATCTATGATTTACATCGCAACCCCCCTCGAAAAAAAACCGAACCAGCGTGTAAATCGACGGTACGATGTAGAACAGACGAAAATAAAGGATGCACGAAACTGGCTATGATCAACGTTTCTCACATCCAATTTCAATTTAAATATCTAACGAGCAGTCCTCCCAAGTGGAAAGACCATTTCAAATATACGAATCTCTCAAGTAGAAAAACTATTTCAAACATACGAGACTGAAGTGGAAAGACTATTTCAAACATACGAGACTCGAGTAGAAAGACTATTTAAAATATACGAGACTCTCAAGTAGAAAGAGCATTTCAAACATTCGAGACTCTCAACTAGAAAGACTATTTCACACATACGAGACTCTCAAGTAAAAAGACTATTTCAAACATACTAGACTCTCAAGTAGGAAGACTATTTCACACATACGAAACTGTCAAGTAAAAATACTATTTCAAACATACGAGACTCTCAACCAGAAAGACTATTTCAAACATACTAGACTCTCAGGTAGAAAGACTATTTCAAACATACCAAAAAAAATCTATGAAAACCTTGCATATCAAACGCAACAACCGAGATTTCTCACTTCCGCCGATCGCAGATCGCAGCTTGACAAACGAGCGCGCGCGTTCTTTGTGAAGTCTCCTCCAGGTTGAAGGAGGAAAGGAAGAGGCAAAGAAGAGGAAGAGGAAGAAGGAAAATGGCGATGCGCGAGTGTCCAGCACCGATTCACGTATACGAGGTGCATGCATATACATGTACCGTACGGTATGCTCGTCCAATTTAAATATAATGGGATGACTCCTGTGGGAATGTCGGTGACATCGGCAGTAGGATTTCAAGGTCCTTTTTGTCCTCCAAGGCTCGAGCAGAAGAGAGGCTCTCCGCGTTCTCTCGCGGAGGAAGAAAAGAAGCCACTCCGGAATACTCGGCTTTTGTTATGTGCGCCTGGCGAGATTTATGCGAGAGCCGATACCGGATGAAATAGAGACTTAAAGGGAGATCAATAATGTTTTGTTCCCCCCATTGCGCTCCGTCGAATCATTTTTTTCTTTGTCTTTCGGCGTGGATCCTGAGGTGACATCGCCGCGGAAGACAAAAAGGTGAGATTGATCATCCGCCACGTGCGATCATCGACGTTTATACCGCCTCCAGCAGCTTGAAAAACAACTTAATACGCGTTTCTTGTACGTTAGATCGGACAATTTGTCTTTCGCGCTCTTTACAGAACTGGAAAATTGCACGTATATCGAGAACTCGATGAAGTTCGAGGACTCTAAGGTTGTTTCTAGGATACTGACTGCTTTCTTTTTGTGGATAACGATAACCAGGTGTAATAAAGGCGTGTAGAATAATCGAGGATATATGAAGAGAGGTATGAGAAAAAACCAGGTAGAGATCGTGAAGAACTGATCATTCAAGAGCAACGATTTTAGGATCAATTTATCGCAGCAGTAGAACAAAAAAAATGGCGCTCGAAAGCTCCTTTGAAACTCTTCGAATTAAATATCGAATTAAAAAATAAATACAATTTCGTGATGCACAATTCAGCGATTTACGAATTATCATCTATTGCGATCTTCGAAATTCCTCAGCGTCGTCTCGATTCCATAGTACATATTTCATACGAGAGTATGTGGTACGACAGAGATTCGTTGAGGCCTCTCAGTAGCGAGGGAAAAAGGCGGCGCAGACTGCTCGATCTTTTCGAGGAGTGGAAGAGGATGGACGAAGAGGAGAAGAAGACGAGTCGTCGCACTGCAAACGCCGAGGAGAGCACTCGAATTTTTTCGTCCTCAATACGCTCCGAGATTAATACTCTTCTCGTTCGACGAGCCTCTTAGGCGTTATTTGCGTCGAGCGCACGAGCGTCGGACACACCGTAAATTCCCATGATCGGCTCTCGCTGCACGCGAGTGCCTTTTATCGCCTCGATAAAAGGATCGATACATCGCGGATAAACCAATGACAGTTCAACGTGTATGCGACAGATCCTAGTCACCCTGGAAATTTCCTTGGAATCGATTGAAAAAGAGGCCTACCGTTATTCGCGGTTATACTCCTTGCAATGAGGTATGCTGGAAGGAATTCGGTTTTAATGCAGAATCTTAGTTCTAATGGCGTTCCTAAAGAGGCTTCGAATTTCGTAGAAATAATTTGGCGAGAAACCGATATCGTTAGTTGAATTCCTATCCTCGCGAGATTATTGTAACTTGATTTCGGTTCGTGAAAATTTGGAAAATTTCGAAATTAACGATGTCGAAGAGAAATTCGTCGTTTAGTTTTGGTGAAATATGATTTAACAAATCGGAAAATATGGAAATGATGACGTGTTGTTCAATTGTGGAAAGGCATGTTTTAACAAATGTTAGCATTGTTCTATTATACATTACACCGTTATACTGTGTTTAGAGGTTATGAAATGCCAATTTGCATAAAATCCATCAATGCAGCTCAAGCAATGTAATGTCACTGTAATCTTGACAGCTACCGCTCATTCATCTTTGAATTTCCACATATTCTATTACATTCGTATATTAGAAACACTAGAGACGATTAGGATCGAAAGTTGCTTCTCGCGTTAACTTCAATTCCTAAAACCGACGATGACTCGTATTGATCCTTTAACGACGAACTACCGAACCACACTCATTCCTAACCAAACTTTAGAAAAGTAATCGCTCTCGTGCAGGATCCAGCGGAATCGTCCAATCAAAAGCCAAAGATATTTTCCTATCGTATACACTTACGAAACGAACAATTCCTAATCGAGCGGAACGATGAGCGAAGCAAAGTATAGAAGCGCTCTGCATTGGCGTAGCGTCAAACTTAATTCCCTCCTTTTCCTATCCATCGAACGATCGAGCAACATATGCCGCCATTTCTCCAATTCCGATTACGCGCAGAAAGATCGGCGCCATATCGATTTTCGACATGTTTCCAAGAAGCATTCCTCCGGGTATTGTTATTCCGCGGCCGGGGAAACAAGCTCGGACGTACATGCCCTCTTTTGCTTTCACGTCATGGCCGTGTTCTCGGTGTAAGAGCGAGCAAAGTCTCTCCTCGCTTTTTTCTCCCCGTTTTTTTCTTCCCGACACCGTCGAACATATACGCCATATGTACGTATATATGCGAGGGGCCATGTGCCCCGCGAGGAGGACGGGATCAGTGAACTTGTCCATGGCCAGCTCACCGATCGGCCGTCCCTGTCTGGGGTTGCCGCTCGTAAATGAAGTACACTTTATACACCCGAGTCTTTTTTTTT
The DNA here is from genome assembly GCA_038496175.1 of Ampulex compressa. Lineage (NCBI taxonomy): Eukaryota > Metazoa > Arthropoda > Insecta > Hymenoptera > Ampulicidae > Ampulex > Ampulex compressa. The sequence continues at coordinate 47,112 of JBCFXI010000704.1, forward strand.
TTTAAGATAGCGAAGATTTTTTTTATGTTTTTTCAAGATTCTTGGAATTTTTTTGAAGATTTTTTTAAAGATGTGTCAAAAAAAATAGAGGGAATTTTTGTTTTTTCTTTAATGAATTTTATTCATTCGCCTATATCGATGTTGTCCTCTTCGAGATAGTCGCTGTTAGATGTTGTAGGCTTATTTCAGCGGTTCTTTCAATCTTTGATACACTTCTGGAGCTGGAGCCTTGGGATAGCGGTTTGTTGTCTGAACAATGGGCTTTTAATCTCATCTATGTATATAAAATGGCGGTAGTTTAAGGTTATCTTTGTTTTCGGAAGTAGACAAAAGTTACATAGAGCTACGTCTAGGGAGAATGAAGGCTGGAATGTCGTTACGACGTGAGCATGTGTATTATCGTAGTGCCAAAGCCATGATTTCGCCTATAGTATCTAAATATGCGTAACATTTTTGCAACTGACAACGGACAAACCATCCGATATCGCTAATTAAAGGTGATATATTGAGATTAAAACGTTTTGAAGTTTTATGTGCAAATAAAAGTGTTGTATGTAACGTTAAAGGATACGAACCATATAAAATGAGAGTGACGGTTTTTTTCCTTCGAGCACGTTGACTCAGAATCGTGCAAAAACAACATATGCAAGACTCTTTTATTCAGGGTCCTCTTTTTGTACGATTTTTTTAAGATGACACGATCCGTAACAGAGCGCCGCTTTTCGCCTTTTATCTTCTGTTAAAGAAAGTAACCCGTGTAAAGGAAGCGAGTCGGTTGTTTTCTTCGAGCGCATCGATTCAAAATCATACCAAAAACGCGTATACAGAAAGAGGTGGGTGTATACGAGGCAGTGCAAATGCACGACGCGAGCCTTCCGATCGGCTAGTCATAAACACGAATCGTAAACCTCCGATGGACCGCGCTTGCACCCTGCACTCTGCAGTCGTACGTGCCGAGCTGCCCACGGCGCCTTTCTCGCATAAACCCGACTCCTTTTCCACAACCGACTATTTTTACACAATTTTGAAACAACACGCCTGAAGAAATAACCGCCTTCCATTCTTTACACGGCTCGCCTTCCGTCTGAACATAGAATATGTGCTTTTCCTTGCACGGTCTTTCTGCTCGATTTTGTGAAGAATCTGTTTTTCTCACCAAAAAATGGGAAGATGATTGTACATATAGAAATATTTTTTTCACGGTTCTTTTTATATGACTTTTTCAGGAGCGTGAAATATATTTAATATACAAATTTAAGTATATAAATAAATAAAACATATTTTTTCCGCGTAAAAGTAGTTGGGTATTAATATTAAGTATAGTTTTTTTTACCGATGTTTTGAGGAATGTATTATCTTCCGTGTGAATAAAGAATTGGATGCATTCGCATATCTTCGCGCCGATACATCATGATAGGATATACAAGGATAGGATGCAACGAGGATGGAATCTGCGCCGAGTACAACTTGTGAGTTCCAATTTGTAAGCTGGATCTGTGAAGAGCATCCCCTCGATTCGGATTATCAACGTCGCTTTAGCTCAACCGGAGTGCGTGCACGCACTATAATAACGCCGTAGAGCGTCGTTTACAAGGGCGATGTGCATCAATTCTGTTACATGCACTTTCTCGCTTTCTCTCTCTCCCTCTCTCTCTTTCTCTTCCTCTCTCCATGTAGATAAGTATGGAGAATTTTTAGAGGCGTGTCCTGCAATTTTCAAGCGTGCTCTGGGATTCAATATCGATCGAATCTGAGGAACGTTCTCCAAATACGAGTTAATGCGTATTTTGTTTAATTTACTGGACTATATCTATTATTTACAAACGCGATGTTTCCGATTAGGTAGATTAAAAATGTAATACACCTTTATAATTTTTACAAATTCATGGAACTGGTCTTATAGCCAAGCGAATTTCTTTCGATTTTGCAAAATAGTTTGTTTTAATGAGAGTAAATGCGTCCCTCGAAAGATGTCTATAACGAAGCATCCCTGTAGATATAAAAGATATATATTGTAAAGTCAAAGTAATTAATAGTTTATTACATTCTTCTATTTAAAAATAGCCCAAATTTGAACACCATTCTAGGATGAAATAATTATCATAAATCCCCAAAAATAGTTGCGAACAGGTAAATTCCGCCAGAGTTTGCAAGCTAGTTCGGCTTAAGAAGGCGGCAAAAAACAAACTTGAAAGCCAACTGCGCCCATCGAAACACGCCCATGCGAAATTCCTCCATAGCGCACCCTCGGCCGTTGCATCGAAATGCATTTATGCGTGAGGCGGCACGATCTTATCCTTTATTTTGGCGACACCGAGCGTCGTTTCTTCCGTCGAGCGCGTGTCAAACATGCGTCTTCCCTTCCATTCTTTCGTGCCCCCTTCCCCTTCTCCCAGGCATCGAGAAGCGAAATACGAATCTTATTCGTCCATCTGAGAAGCAAATCGAGGTACTAAAGACCGCGGCTCGCCTCATTTTCTCCTTCGATAAGGTTCTTCTTTTATGCTTCATAGAATTTACTGTCCGATCTGAGTTAGGAATCATTTAGTCTACGTTATATACATATATCGTAAATTAAAGAGACGATACGTTATTATATACAATTGAATTTATCGTCTGATCCTTTTTAAAGATGTGAATAGTAATATGTATGGCTTTACTAAAAAAAATTAAGAATTATGGCAATGATCTTGATGTGCTGTAAAAAAAGAATGAGCCACAGAGGCTGCTTGATATTTCTCGTAATTACTTCAAAAATTTGTAGGTATCTTTAGTTTGCGCTATACATCGTTAAAAAAAATCAGATATGTTCGTGATCCGCATCAGGAATTTATTCCTAAAGCTGTCCCACGTTGTCCTACACGATGAAACTCTCGATTCTGTCTCTATTTAATTTTTAGCCCAGGCGGCCGAAAAGCTCTGCCTACTATTTAAGATGGATCATAAATCATGAAATCTGCGGTATGCATATCACATGAAACGGCGAACGTGCGCGAAGGATGGCGTGGCTCCTCTTTCTTTCCTTTTTCTTCGCTTTCCAGGCGATGCAACGCGCACCGAGAAGATGCGTGCACGTGCGAAATGCCGATGCATTTCCACCGTAAACAAAATTGCACGTGACGGAGTAATGCTCGTTCGTCCGGTGGAAGACAAGGCGGCGATTCTCTTCGTCTTGTCGACGCCGTAATCCCCGACTTCGATGGATCGCACGTATCGAAAGAAGATGAAGATCCGCCGATTGAAGGCCAAAATGAGGCATCTCTTTCTCCATTGCGAGCTTAACTTCGAGGAATCGATTTACTCGCGATAGAGTTGAATTCAAAGCTGACGTACGAACGATCGATCGCTCACTTTGCTCCTTTATTCGTGATAGAATCTGGATCTCGAAGGGGCTGTCGTACTTTTTATTCCTCGAGGATTTATTCGGTTATTCGATAAGAAATCTGGTGGAAAATTGATGACAAGTGATATGTAATACGTCTCGTTTTTATTGTTATGCAATATGTTAGATATAGTATAATCTTGTGATATAAGTTTAAGACAAGCTTCGGTCTAAGAAATGTTACAGGTGATTAAGTAACGTTGTTTAGAAGAATCGCGCATTTGTCGATTTATTTATAACCTCTCCTCGATAAAAGTATATTTAAATCCAAGGCGTCTAGAAATTCCTTGAAAAACAATCGCACATCGCGGATCCAAGAAATTCGTGAATAGGAACGTCACGTTTCGCGAATTCGCGGAATAACGCCACCTTTTGCCTCGTCATATTATTCCGTTGCAAATCTACAATTATTTCAAGAAACATTTCGAAAAACGCGGAGAATTTTAATTCGTCGAAATTCTTGAAAAACAACATCGCATGCAAGACTTCGCAGGAACAAAGCTACCTTCCCTACACTTTTTTATTACAGAAAATATCAAATTACCTAAAATTATACAGTATACATAATATTAAAATACTTTTTAAGTCGATAGATAAAAAGATACATATTTCTATGAAAATGCTTCAATCCTAGACCCGAAGAATTTGATCCCTCACACGCGCATGCGCACTTGTACGGAAATAAACAAAAGGGCGCCATATTCCCACTTCGAATTCCACGATCGAAGGGCGCCCCATGCCTACCTAGGAGATCATCTAGCAAATACTATTCATACTCTCTTACCGCCTCTATAAAATCAAAACCAATCTCCAAAATACATACGCTTCGTGCATGTATCGAGCATTTCTCGAATTTTTTTCTACACTCCTGGCGTCACGAACGCATAGAGACTTCAAGAGCAAGGTTCCGCCATCGAGCGGGCGGGCGGCATTTCGAAAAGTCGCGCCTAAAGGGATTCCAGCAGCGCGACCAACCGAGGCTCGTCCTTGCGGCCCCGGGAAATCGGTTGAATAATTCAACGTTTAATACAGAAACCGTCTATGGCATATCTAATTTTGATATGCAAACGGTAGGCGGTCTCGAGGTACGCACACCCGAACTTACGCCCGGCCGAGCGCCCACGAGAGTATTTCCTATTCCAAAACGCAGTCCTCGGCCGTGAGTGAAATACGAAAACCCTTTGGTTGACATTGTAAAGGCGGTAGCGCTTAATGGCGAGTGATTTCGAGACGAGGAGCACCGCTGCTTATCCTCGGTGCATCGAGATCGCTTCGAAAAAGTGTTCCTCGAAGGATCGCCGCTCGATAGACGCGGTTTTGTCCAGACGCCATGAATATTCGTGCCATTTGCTTGGTGCATCGTATTGGCTCCGTGAAAAATTAAAAAATTGATGCAGTCGATTATATTTAATAATGATACAGTTAATTGAAATAATCGTTGTATGAAAGAACGAATTACTTAAATTCTTATAAGCATTTATATCGCGTTCCTCTATTTATTTTAGATTGTGGAATTGTATTAAAATTGTATCGGCTGGTGGATTATCGAGGATATTAATTTTAAACACAAAAAGTTGAGCAGCGAACCTCTGGCACGAGATTTCAAAAAATTATGAAAGCGAAGTTAACCGCTTTAGTCCGTGAACGGCTCGTTTCTCTGCAAAAATGAACTCTGTCTTGCATAATTGCGTATTAATATCTTGCGTAATATTTATACGTTTCTTTATATTTTGTATCGCTCATTACGTATTCCTTCATTAAGCTAGATTTCAATATTCTTTCTACAGAGCAGAATTTCTTATCGGTCGAATGACTTTTTCAGCGATGCACGCTAGTTTCAAAAACGAATGCGCGCGAGAGAAAAGTGGTGAAAGGAGTAACGAAAAGTAAATTGAGCAGGAAATAGGTACGATAAGAGGAACAAATCACGCTTGACCGCAACTGTGTGGGGATTTTTATTAATTTACTTATTTATTTATTTTGCAGGCGTAATTCTTTGGAAAGCATGTATGTATAAAATATAAAAACGAAAATACTAACGAGAATAGATTATTACGTGCTCTCGCGAACGATCTAGTAGCAATTTTGTTTGCGCTCTTAAAGTTTTCCGCGCATCGATTATTTTTACGCAGTACTAAATCTTGCCCCTCGAATATCTCGCCACAAAACAATTCGTATTTACCGCGACGCTTCGAAAAAGTTCTATCTGGATTCCGCGGGAATTACGTGCCGATACGTGAATTGCTCGCGTTTGTGGACAATAACATTCCCGCGAGAATTCGCAATTCCAGTTTTTCGAGTGTTTTTAAGCTTGAAGAAAGATACGACTTTTCTCAATTAAACGGTTTCTTGGGAATTCTTCATCTTTTGTATTTATTACGCGATGTCCTCATCAAGCTAGAAGACAATGATAGTTACAAAGACATTTATATGAGAAATTGTAATAAATCCTAATCACACAATATTTACGGTTGAGAAAATATGGATTTTTGACAATTAAATATTATTACAATTTCTTATAAAAAGAATATCTACCTGTCTTAAGAAAAAAAAAGAAATCAAATCTAAGGTGTCTTGTTTCATAAAATAAACAATGACTTCATCGATATAAAACAATCAGAAACGATCAGGGATAACTAAGAAATTCGATGCTCCACTTTTCACTATCGCTTTGGACCGTTTCTTCAAATATTTACAACTTCTCTTATCGTATCATAGCTCAACGAGGATCACGCACAGCGCTCGAAACGTTGCATTCGCACGGCCAATATGAGCTCCCAATCCAAAGATTTCCCAACGAACCGTTCTCTCTTATCTTCTTGCGAACGTGCGTTTCGACAACGCGCACGATCCGTTCGGTCCAGCAACTCGCCGCTCGCAATGTCGGCCACGATTCCCTTCGAAAATTCCTCAGCGCGTATTTTTGGGCCAAGAAACTCCTCGTCGAAGGCGAAATACGCTGCAGGAGGAAACGCAAGGTGGTTTTGCCGGCTGTCGCAATGATCGCGAAGCGAACCGCGGAATTGTGGAAATTGTGAAAAATTGCGCAAAGCCGCGAAAAAAAGGCCGGGATCTCGGTCTTCGGATCGATACAATCGCTTTGCCACTCGATCGGGCCTTGGCAGTGCAGGAGTTTAGAAACCGTGGAATGCAGCATTTGTCTAGATAACCTATAAATGGTAACGAACTCTTACAGGAGAAGAATGACTCGCCATAGGGGCGATAGTGAAATACAAAAGGTGTCGCCAGAAAAGTCAAGATCGTAAGGACAGTGAGATATGATAAGTGACGACGAATGGTCGAAAACGGAAAGCGAAAGGGAACAGTTTTTTTCTTATATGGTTGACATTTTTCTCTTATATAGCTGACTCACTACCTTAATTTAAATTATTTTCTTAATACTAATTTCAAATTCAATTATTATCATTCTTATTGACTCTTTAATTATTGAGTCACTCACCAAAGTGGACATATTTATTCGTACATTGAGAGTGGAAGAGCGTACGAATACAGGCAGAAAGTTTAAAGGTAAAGAATATATAGGAGAGTGAACCTGATATAAACTAGGATTACTTTATAATTAATATATCATACATTATACTGATAAAAAAGGAAAGCAGAAAGGTCATTACAATAGTACATCCACGCTTTACCTTTTCTTTACACCGCCTTCCATCCACTCCTCCCCCTCGCAGCAGCGATCGCTCGTGGCCACGGAGGGAATACTGAGCGTGCCACGAGATACGAATCGCCTCTGCTTCGCGGAATGTCAATGAACCTTTCAAATTTCGAGCCTAAAAACGATAGAGCTGGCTGCTGAATCGATTCACTACCGTTAGTTGGTGTTGTGAAAAAAGATGGAGCTGTGAGAGAACCAATCGGCGAACTGGAAGAGCACTTCGCTTCGACTTGCATTCTACGAGCGTTTCGAACGATCGCTCAAAATCGATCGATACTACAGGTATTTATATAAACGAGCGATCCATCTGTATTCCGCGATCATTTCAAGGATCAACTCTGGTTCTTTGAGGTCTAACCAGTATGCCGATTTAAGAAGGAAGATTTTGTTCACGATGTGTTGTAAGTGCGAAGGTCGAAGTGATTTAATCGACATTTTGCCAAGCTTGTATTATTGTCATCGACGAAGCAGTAATTTGGCGCGTGTTTTGTTACTATTCTCAGCGTGAAATGAGATTAATATGGAATGAAGTTGCCAGTGTAATCTAACGTGTAACACGACAATACGATTTAAATTGGATGACAGTATCGACCGATCAATTCTTAATTAGTCATTCATATTCGACCAATTTGCTGACTTGCGAATCAGTAATCCCAGCACGTCCATCGATATTATCTCAGAACGACCGTGGTTACCAGGTACTTAACTCTACTCAGTGTCAATCTAAACGTTCTTCTTCCGTTTCTTTCATTTCTAAAAATGTCTAAAACTCAAGAGATTATCAAAATCATCGTACACATAAATTACATCTCCCGCTCATTGTCCAAACGGTTATTGTATTGGTGCACGTAGTCCTGCAGATCGATGATATCAAGATACTCTCGCACAACAACCATAACCTTAATTGTGACACTGTTTTAAATCGCGAAAACCAAGCAGAGGTACTTCCTCTTAATTCGCGAGCACATCCCGACATGTTTTCCTCAAGTTTTGGGGGAAGCAGCCTCTTAAATTCACAACACAATCTATATTCCCTTCGCGAGCACAATTTTCCTGACCGATCGCTCGGAGTCTGAAGTCCGCGTCAAAGGCGCTTCAGCGGACGAACATCGAAGAGCGCCGTGAGAAGCGAATAACCCCGAAATAAACGTTGGACAAGCATGTAAATCCGACGACGGGCAAACTAATTTAACCTTAAGCGGAATCTTTAATTCCTACCACGCCCGCACTGAATCTACAGCGGCTCGTTGCATTGAGAGCGTGGACACGATCGAGGCAACTTCAACGACTTCCTACCAGTGTTCCAACAATGTCGACTCGACTTCCGCCATGGTGTCGCATAAATTCTACGCGTCGAGTAAATGCAGGCACGTGCCTGCGTGATCGTATTGATCGAGGGATCGATGGGACGCGCGGAAAGCCGATATTTCGAGTTCTGAGGATTTTATTCGCTAATCTGCACAGCTATTAATAGTGGATCGATGTGGACAAATTACGTATCCCTCTCTGGATTAATTATAGGGTTGTTGAATCCATGGGCTATATGTATTTATAAGATGGAACTGTTAGGAAAGTCGTATCTCCGAAATGGAAATTAACGAATTCATCGATAAGAAATGGAGCGAGGTGTTGAGACAAGTATAGAGATATTTGTATAAATTTTATCGACTGGTGTTAATTGGGAATGTAAATAGTATAAAAGTTAGCCGATACTTTAGAGATAAAATGGAATGGATAATACCATGCTGTTTGATTCGCAAAAAATTTGCGAAATTCAATGTCAAGTTTAAATTACGACATGCAAAAAATTACTGATAAGCCGCACTATTGGACCATTTAAAACCAGTGTCACATAAATTGGAAATTACTCGTATCCTTTATACAGTACATATTCCAGAGAGAAATAAAAATATAGCAAACTCATTCGTCGTCATAAAAGCAAGAGCGAAATTCCACTCGCAAAATTAAATCTTGAGATAAAGAGACCTTTGCATGCTGGGTCCCTCGTATATCCTCGAGTCTTTAAGCCGCGCAACGAAGCAGAAGAACGATACAAGCGCGGTTGAGCAGGAGCGAGCACGACTTACGTAATAAAAACGCCGCTCTTTCGCGAGCACATTTTTTTCCCACCCTAACTTACGAGCAAGAAAGTTTCTCCTTCGAGAGAGAAAAAAATTCACGGCCACCGCCCAAGCGGAATGCGAGCGTTGCACTCATCGATCTTTCTCGCTTGACTCAGAGATCGTCGATCCTCTTCCCGACCTCCCAGGAATTTCCTATTCCCTGAAGATCGACGCATCTCGCGATTCGGCCGCATTCAGCGAACGGGAGATCTTCGTTGCAGCTAAGAGAGAAAAAAAAGAGCGGAGGAAAAGGACATTGTCGCACGCCTGACTCATCTCTTGGTCACTCGTCCTTATCCGCGAATCGAGAATATCGCGGGGACGATGCGTCGCGCCAATTGTTGGCTGGAATTAAAAGCCCTCGCACACTCAATACTTCAGCCACTAGAAATTTATCAACTCATTATATGTCAAGGTCAAGTGCAAACCTAAGAGCTGTACACATTAATTTATTTCCAGCAATCAGTTATATTAGATAAAACATATTTTTCATTAAGTTTGTGACTTTTATAGCAGTCGATACTACGTTTAGGTACAACGATCAAAGCTAAAAGTATCTGCGCTTGGGTAGAAATAAATAAAAAAAACAAACGTCTCAAAAAAGGGACATTGGTATATAATGGGTTATGAGGTTCTTTATTTTCTGCTACTTAGAAAATATTCTTCTTCTTCGATTTATTTACAGCATTACCTGCTAAGGCTATTTGCTTTAGGATTTATTCTTTAAAGTCGATTCCAAACTAGTAGACCTACGATATACGTATTGCGTGGAAAGAACCATATGGGACGAAATATTACCTCTTGCTCTTTTTCGGGATTTCATAGACTAATTAAACACCATTGTCGCAGACTAGATGCACGTGTTACAACAAACGATCGTCCTGGTACCATTGATAACGATGCGCATGAGTAACGTGTCTCAGTAGATTACAGCGGGAGGATTAATATTCACGACAGTTCCAAAGTGCCTCGGTTGAAAATTCCTAGAACGGGAGATGAATGCGCGCAAAGAATGCAGATAGATAAAATATCAGCAGCAGCGCGAACCAGCGGCATCGAATCCACTTGAAGGATCATATTACACGTACCTCAAACGTGGATACTCACGTACAAATTATATTTTTCACGATTTTGAAATACCAAGAATCCTTTCCATTTTCCTAACACGAGTTCAAAATCATTCTCATCGAGTCCATTGACTTCGTATTCGACAGCTTTCGCGAAAAATCCAACAAACACTCGTATCTCGTGTAGGTACGATCGAGGTTCGAAGCTGGAAGAAGAACTGAAACCAGCGACACTTGCACTACCTTTCGCGACCTTCTTCTCCTGCTGCGTCCTCCACCTCCTTTGCACGCTATCCTTTTTACGCGGTTTTTTGAGGAAACGCATCTGCCGTGCAAAAACAGAACTGGGCGTATCTCTCCTTGCCCGCCGACCTTTCGCGGTCGATCCGTCGCATCGCATGTAAATCAAACTGCAAAAGGGAAATACGAGGCAGGTGCATCCAGCGAGCCTTGCGCATAATCCTCGCATCGGAATTATTTATTATCTTTCCAAGTTCAGCCGAACCTGCGTATCAGCGGAGCGCTAAGGCCAATTGGGATCCGTGAATCGTAATGCGCGGAATTGCAACCTCGGTGGAAGTTTACGAGGCGAGCCTCCGAGGATAATCCGCTTTCGATATGACGAAGAAAACTCCGTCTTTCGAGGAAGACTTCGATCGCTCGCGATGCCGATGAGCGAGCATTGGGCGATGATCCTTGATCTCTCGAAGCGATATTTGCACGCTTATGTAATTCTCCATTTATGGAGCCGAAAATTCGGTCGAGCGCCTCGAGTATTTTTGGATTGAATGGTTCTGTTAAGATGGTATCCGTTTTTTTCCACGCAATTTTTTTTAATGCGATTTGATTTGGCTTCTTAATGCTTAGGATGTTCGAGTATTACTTGAATTCAATGTTGCCACGTGGTAACCAGTTTTAATAATTGAGGCACTTAGTCAGTGATCAAAGGTTTTTATTATTCCACAGAAAAACAGACGATGTAGGCGAGTGAATTTCCAGTTACAGAAGCTGGATGGAGGATTAAATAAATGAGTGAACACTACTCTGTAAAACTAAGAATGACTGCCTTTTCTAAATTAATTAGTAAACAGAAAAGTATGTCGGTTTGATTATGTATTTACCGTTTATCGAAGCGGACAGTAAGTTCTGAATATCTGAAGAAACGAAACGTAATAATTAAGGATTTTTCAGCACGATATCGTTGTTTTTGCTCCAAAGGAGCATCATCGCGTTATAGGATTGGAAGTAATCCAGCATTATATCCGTCCTTACTGTCATTAAACCCAGTAATTCTAATTCGATCGCTCATGATGGCGATGAGCGAGCATCGAGATGCGTTTGCAAAAACTGATCGGAGGCGAGACAAGTGTCCGCCAGGTGATTTGCGGTTGATTGCGAACAAATCGTTTACCCGAATAAAATTCGTGGAGAGATGAAAAAATGGACATAAAATTGTAGACGTTGTAAGAGCTAAGAATGACATTCCTCGAAGAGTCTTTCAAAAAATACAGGTTGAACGTACTTTGTCGACATTAAATTTTATTATTTTATTATATTCCAGGTTTTAAAACTCGACTGAAGCGATAAGTCCTTATAGCAGTTGGTAAATCCAGATAATTTCTTCTTCCTTCTATGCAAGTTGTTCGACACGCTACAAATGAAAATCCTAAAATTGGCAAAAAAATCCAAAAACGATTAACCACTATTGTATATAAGTAGATCGAATTACTAAATAACTATATTTACTTTTCTTCTTAATTTTCTTTATCTTTTCCGCAAATGTATTTATATTTATTTATATTTTTATATAATGTACGTAGATATAAATAAAATGATTCTAACAATAATGTATATTAGCATTTCCACGCTTTCGTGATCGGTTCGAACGGGAAATATTCATAAATTGCGTCCGTCTCGGCTTTTTGCCGCGCGAGCAATTACTTAATTGTAACAGATTTCCTGCTGATGTAACTGCAATTGGACCCGCGAGCTAGATTTCTCGCTAAGATACTGAGCGCAATACCGTAATGCGTGAGCGCATTACTCGCAGTTGGAAAATGGGAGCTTTTCTGATGGCGTCAACGGAGAATACCCTGGGCGTAACTTTCCTACGTAATTCGCGGATACGATTCCTCTATGAGCCACGGATAGAAAAGTTCCAGCGTGTAGCCTTGATCTTGAGATGAATTTAGCGTTAGAACCTCCAAGGAGTCTAAGTACATTGCGCAAATCTTGGGAAAAAAGGAAAACAACGAGAAAAGGTAAATAAATCCGTTTAATCGTTTCGATGCTCGAAGAAAATAAGGGAAAAGCTGGGAAAATGAGATAAATGTAGGTAATTAAAAAAAAAAAATAGCAGATAAGTTATTTTATTTGCTTTGGTGGTTCTAGTGTTAATCGTTAATTTTGGTATTTCTAGTGTTATGGAATAATTATACAAAATTCTTAGCATGTAAATCGCGTGGAAAAATTAAACAATAATGCACAAGATTCCATTCCATAAGTTTGATTTGAATTTGTACTTATCAGTGATAACTGCTAAAATTTGTTGATTTAAGAACGACTGTTTGAGGATAGAATTTAGATCATGAACTTTTCCTTGTAAAGACATAATTTCTATTCGATACATATTTCTCTAAAACAATCGTCACTCGCCTCCTCAATCTTTCTTATTAACCACTGAAGTTCAGCAAACCTGTTATTTAACGCTCGATCTAAGTTTCTCCCCAGTCGATCTTCATTATGCACACCATCTCGTTAAAAATACAAAAGACACTAGGTATCGATATAGCAATCGATATAAAGAGAAAGGTACAAACGCTTTTCTCTCCAATGGAAAAATATATCTCCATCGATAACATTATGTCGGTCCAAAGATCGCGTCCGACTTCTCATTAAAATACAACTAATCGCGCAGGAATTTTTTCACCGACCTCCTACAATCTCGCTTTTATTTTCCCTATCCGTGCATGAATATATAAGCTATCCCAAGAAGATTTACCAGCCACTTCCGGTAAATTCTCCGCTCCAGGCTAAGAAGTAAAATTCTCCAGCCCAGGAATTCCCGGAAAAGGACCTTCTTTACTCTTAAGAGGCGCCCGTGTCACGAGGAGGAACGAACAGCGAGGTCCTTTCATCGTGCAAAACAAGTTCTTGAACGATTCTCATTAAAGATAACGCGATTCGTCATTATCTCGCACACCGTGCCTCGCTCATATTCCACAATGACGACGCAAGAGATTTCGTTCACCGTTCGATGAATAGCGATGTCCCTTCGCGATTCGCCTTGCCAATCAAAAAAAAAAGTTGTCCAATCGAAAAGAAGTTAAAGAAAGTCAACGATTTTTGAGGTTATAGCCATCGCATCGATACGTTTATTTTTAATCCTCGTATCTGGTCCTCATTTAATTCCTCAATTCGCTTCAATGTTTCCTTATTAATTTAATTTAAATTTATAATTTGCCAATCGTGTCGAATAATCAACCGCGCGCTAAGTGGACAAATATTGTCACCGATGTCCCAGAGAAAAATAGTCGATTTACTCGAAGGAACGTCCAAGCACCGTAAGACCAGAGGGAGAATTGAAGATAAGTTTGCGAACACACTCTCGCTCTAACCACCGGAGTCGTTCACATATCGTTGAATAATTTCGAGCGAAAATAATGTCTCCTGTCAATACGTTATATACTCCCAGCTGCTGTAGCCTGTTTTGTACGAGAGGCGATACGCTCTAAACTCCTTTTATCGATTCTCTGTTTGCACCTATTCACACTGCAGCTTGTATAATATAAATAATTTGTCGATAATCCATCTCGAAGTTGCGTGCGAATTTCGATGCACGATCATTTTCACTTTACCATATCGTGATTCAATTTATCAATATGCCCCTTACTCAGCGACTACGTTTGCGGAATTGGCCGTCATTTTTATTTATTCCCGATTCGCCATTGTTTATACCGCCATTCATAAATATCCTCTAAGGTTGCCAAAGTAGGAAATTATCCATTGCCCCAACGCCTTCTTAATATGATTCACGCTTTGCAATATTATCAGGGGGGCTGTCGATTAATATTTACAACTTTGAATGTACGCGCATTAAAATTATCGCGAAAAGACGATGGCAAGAGATTTTGCAGCGGAATTTCCTACGCGGATTTGATACTGGGAAGCCTGCGAGCGCTGAGTCATTCATCGGGAAGGAAGTACCCTTCGTTTCTTACGGCGCAACAAGTAAGCAGCTTCGATCGCGTATCAGTCCCTTTTCTCGAAACTTCGAATCAATTTCTCAGTTAACATTGCAAGACGAGCGCGAGATGATTGTCCATTTTCTTTATTGCTCTCCATGATCTTCGTAGCTTTGATTAAAAAGGAGTTAGAGCAACGCGTGCGGAAGAGGAAGGCTCGTCGAAAGTTGGGCGATTAGATTCTGCTGGCACTCGGCCCATCGATTCGAGGGAGTTTATTTGCTCGTCTCAATTTTCTCGTTATGAATAGTGAAATTTGAAATTGATATCGCAAAGTACAAGTGTTGATACGTAGGATCAAACGAAAGGTGTTGATGATGATTTATTATACGTTCGAAAATTATAGCGGATCAATCCGAATGTGTATTTAAAAGCGTATTATAATTAAAAGCGAATATTGTATAAAAGCGTATTATTCTACCGCGTGAATATAATTAATCGTATAACGAAATAGAAATACGACGCTGAAGAGTATCTCGTAACAACGATGCTAAACGTGTCTAAATTAATGAAATTCATTCTCAATCGCAATGCTCGCAATTTAAGGACGAGCAGTAATTCTTGATCTCATAAAAATAATATTTACACATTTATTTAATTCCCCATCCAGTCTTAGGAACCTGAAAATTCGACTATATGGACTATTTTTGCGTGGAATAATAATTATTCCTGGTCCAGTTGCCCCATCATCAATTTTTCTCCACACCACTTTTCTCAATACCATTTAATTCACCACTTAACTCCTTACAATTCTCAAACATTAATTCAATTCAATATTATAATTCACATCCTTAATAATCGAACTACACAAGCGGTGCCCAAAAATCATCATCGTTCCACAGAAAAATAGCCTACATACCCAACTAATTACCCAACTCCATAAGACCACGTGAAGAATCAAACAATCGCTTGAACATTCCTCTGCGAAACCAAGAGTCATTTCCTCTTCTAAATCAATCAATAAACACAAAACTACCACAGTATCCTTACACATTCGCCCTCTCATTGAAACACATACCTCAAACTTCATAGAAACCAAATACCCAAAGAATCGAATCGCGATAATTAAACATTTCCACCCTGATACCATCATTCCTACTCCAAAGGACCATCGACGCCTTGCAGGATTAAAAGTCATCCAGCATTGCGTCTCTCATTAGCCTCATTAAACCCACTGTAAGGTTGAGAGCTGCTGCGGTGCGTGGACTCGCAGGATTGATCGTTTCAAGAGCCGGACAGAGCAAAAAGCTTGGAGGGGCGCGCAACGTGGGAGAAGCCAGCCGAAGGAAAACCTGGCGTGGAATCTCGATTCGAGTGGACGCTGGACGGCACTTCCGAGTCTCGGTTCATCTACTGGGAATTGCGCGACGGTGAATCACCCATAAACACCACTCGATGAGTTGTTTCCACGGGCGGTTCGCAACGTCCACGGACATTTCGAGCGCGAACTGGAGGTGCGAGCTTTCCGCACTTCCATCGTGTGACTTCATGACGGATAATGGAATTTCTTTTTTTTTTTTTTTAAAGTGGTTTTGGTAAAGCGTTTTTGTAAAGTGTAAATTTTGGTAAAGCGGGCTTCGACTGCTTTGGTCATTCGCTCTGGGATAATGGAAATTGTAGCGACAACTGTATGATGCGTGACATCACGACGGATAATGGAAATTGTAGTAACAAGTATATGATGAAAACTGTTTTGTTATCTGTAATGTAAGCAGCGAGGATAACGAATAACGCGAAATATAGGAGACATTTGGAGAGCCATGGCCGTCATCGATTACGAAGCGGTTGGACGAGCTGATAATAACGTGGCATTAATTATAGGTCTAATTAAAACTGTAGCTAACTCTTTCTTCTATGCTGCCTTTTTTAGCATGATTTTGAGATAAGGCAGTGGAATAAAAAATTTGTCTTCCTTCTTTTTTTATTTTTGTATCGTCTTTTTTTGTTTCGTTGCTCTGGTTTTTTATTTTTGTACGGTGTTAATTGAAGATGGAACGGGATGGGAGTTGGGTGCGTGTGTGAAGTTTGTGGTAATTCTGCAGCACGATATATTCGAGTAATGAAGCGCCTGGTGGTGGCGTAGCGACGTGCATACGAGACTTGGAATTTTTCATCCCTGATTCACATCCTGCCTTTGCCGCTTTTTTTCTGTTGCGAGTAGTTGTAGAAAATCGAACATCGGAGTTATCGACGTGTGGATCGCTTTCGAAAATGTTTTTTAGTACTTTCCTCGCGACCAACTGGATGTTTGCGACTTTAATCGCGATTGCCTCTGTCGTACATACGTACAAGTATCTCTGAAATCAGTGAGGATCTTATTAAATACGTATGAAAAAAATATGAAGAGTTGTTGAATTCTAGAAAATTCGTATGCACCATGCAATGACCCTGAGAACATGCGTCGTAATAAAACCAAGCGAAGAGGCATGCGCTGATGTAAAGTATTTGCATTATTACGGGGAAGCAATAAATCGCGAGGATGCGGTTTATAAGAAAAAAACGCCTTAAATCATGTGATTAAATCTTTCCAGTCCGTGGATTCAAAATACACGGTAATGTTTATGTATTAAACTAAATTTAAAGTTCGTTACATTTTGACCGTCGGTAGAGCGTTATATCGGCGAATCTGAAATGCTAAAATTCTCATAAAAATCAAATGACCCTGTAGATGAGCATCGTAAAAGAAATAAAAGAAAAAAGAAGAAGCTAAAATAGTAGTTTATGCTGCAAGCAGACTAAGTGGCGCATTATTTGACAATAATTAGTAGTAGAACAACCGCACGAATCCTCCTTCTATCCATGCGACATAAATAAATATATTGTAATAAATAAAATATAATAAATATAATAAATAAATAATAAATAATAAAAATATAATAAATAAAATAGATAAATAAATAACATTGTAAAAGGCCAGCTCGAAGTTGGTACGTCCACATAAGCGATTCAAATGAAAACTGCAATGCACTTTCCACGCTAGTGTGATAAAGCAAAACATATGGTCAAGGCTGAAGATATTGGGCACTTTCGCCACGACGCACAGTATTGGTAATTTAACTTTCAAAGCAAACGTTGCAAAATTCAGTATTTTGTGCACCAGTGCGGTTAAATCAAACGTATAGACAAGGCCGAAGATATTGGGCAGTTTTGGCGCGACACGTAGCTCTCGAGTATTGAACTTTCAAAGCGAGCGTTGTAAAAAAAGTTTGAACGTCGGATTATAGTGATGCAATTTACATGCATATTTAACAGCATATATGTCTGTTCTATAGGATAGACATGATGAATTATAAGCAAGTATATAACACCTTTCTCCATAATTAATAACATAGTAATTATGTATCTTCCTCATGACGTAATTACATGAAAATATATGTAATATTTACCATCTCTAATCCCAGAATCATACCAGTTCCAATTCCAAAAACATCCTCCTCTCAAGAACGACTCGCAAGAGGGGTTGTGATTTAATCCAATAAGAGAAAAATTGACAGGAAAATTGAGCAAAACCAATCCTTCGAACAAAGCGATTCGTGAACTTGCGAATGAATTTTAAAAAAAAACCAGAAGCAGCGCGTAACAACAATACTAAACGAATCTAAACCAATTGACATAAACTAATACTAGTTAAAACTAATAAAATAAAATAAAAGTATATGCACCCTCAATCTCAACGCTCGCAATTTAAGAACAAACGAAAATCGAGGTTTCAAAGCGGGTGTCGCAAAAAAGTATGAAAGTCGGATATTTACTTGGGCAGAAAAGATTAACGTACGAAGCGTACGAAAGTGTGGTTTAATAAGGACAATAGCCTGAATCACCGGAGGCAGCCTGCGAATGCGGTCGCCTTTGCGATACGCCGCTCGATCGAGCAATTATGCATAAAGTAAACCGCAAAGGAGGATGCCGATTTACGCATGAACCTGGCGGGAATACAGGCGCCCCCAGTTCCCTATTCCTGCTCAACGAAGAACATCCCAGTTTCCGGGAAAAAAAGATAACACCGATTAGCGTATCTCGAACTGCCAACCGAGTTGTTTCTCGAGATACTAACTTTTCTTCCTCGCGGAAGCTAGAAACCTACCGGAAGTGCTTCTTCCTAACGAAAACATTAGATATCCAAGGGAGTTTATACCGGTTTTCCGAGTTGGCGATTTAATGCGCGAAAAATCTTCTTCTTGTTTATTCGATACGTACTTCGAGATTATTTTTAGATAAGTATATTATTATTATATATATATATATATATATAAATTATTTTTAAATGGATTTTTAGATCGTTGGATAAATGGAATCGTGTTGCGACGAAGAAAGAAATAGAAGACGAATTCTCTTTCGAACGAAACATTGCGCGGTTTGGATGCGCGTGAACATCGAGTAACGCACATTTCGCAGGTTCAAGGAAAATGGCGGTAGGAGAGAAGTGCTCGGTATATTTCTTATTCATGGAGTATTAATGACCCTAGCCATGAACCAAGGAACGCGCGATGCATATCGATGCGGTGTATTTACGTTAGCGCGAAAGGCGTAACGTGTAAAATTGCGGTTAGTAAATAAAATCACGTGACTCATGAGGGGGTCCACAAAGTTGGCGGATCCGCGATACGCGGCCACGATCGATGCGACCAGCAATTATCTATACAGGCCACCACAATAAAGGATGTCGATTCATGAATGAGTGTAGACGGATTGCAGACGGCTGTACGTGGCGTATGCAATCTTTGGCGAATTGCGATTAAAAGTTATGGAGTAAATAATCGGTTTAACATACACGAGAATAATGATACCGTCTAATAATATACCTTCGTGAATCATCGAAGTAGTCATGAAGATCCACGAAGTCCGCTAACTTTGTCATACGCCGTAGGATCGATCGGAACAGAGTATGCAACGATGTATTATAATAATCATAGCGAGAAGAAATATTATTTAAATATTTTATACCTCAACCTCGTATTATAATTAAACTCAGTCATACGTGATAACTCTGACGTAGAGGTTACTTCTTAAAAGACATTTTTTCAATTTTAAATTAATTCATTCTTCCCCCACCTTCTTCTTCGACCAACAATAAATTACATTAGTCTCCATAACCTTCCGTTCACACATTTTCATAAACAATTCAATAAAACACATCAATATCCATTAAAAAAAAACCTTAATTATACACTTCGCGCAGTTTCCAAATCACACATCTGTCGATCATAGGGAGTCTATAAATCTCCTCGTTGTCGCTCCCCTTCGCGAGTCTCGCGCCAAATTATCGATTTCTCTACATCTTCATTCGACGCGAAGAAAACAAAATCTCTCGAGTCATTCCATACGAAGGAACGTCCTATACGAAAACATCCGAATACTTGCCTCCTCCTGGCACACATTCGAGACGTCGCGTTCCCAGATCTCGAGTCGCCCTAATGAGATCTGTTCCTCCATTTCTCATCCTCGAAAACTGGATCGGGTCGCGCTCGATGGCCTTGGCCGGGCGCTGCGAAGGGGAGAAAAAGGACGCGTCGTAGGGAGCCGTGATTCGGCTGGATCGATGAGCGATTAGGATCACACGCGTGGTACGTTGACAAAGGGAAGAGAAATGCGCGAGATGGCGAAGGGGGCGGGGCCGGGGGGAGGCGGGGGGGGGGACTCTTCTTTGGGCGCGGCCAGAGCCGCGCGATCGTCCCTGACTGATGTCTCTGTCCGGTCCTCCTTCCTCTGCTTCCTTTTCTCCCAAATTCTTCGCCAGCCGCAGACCTCGAGGGTCGCTTCGTGGAATACTTTCGATTTCTTTCTCGTCCGCAGGATTTTCTGCGCCGATCACCGAGGTCGTTCGCCCAGGACGAGCGGTTTAACCCTCCTATTGTTAGGATCACTGCTGGGGCTTATGGAAAGGCGCGAGGGGTGATCTGGTACGCGGTTTATTAAAAATTAGGATAATTCGTGCGATCGTCAAGGATGCACGAGATCGAATTAGGAAATGTTGATAAAATTGATATGCGAGGTTCGTGGTCCAGTCATCGAATGGATCGATTTTTTTCTACGCCTTTTTCGTATACACCCAATTCTGTTTTTACACAAATTTATTCTACCCGATTTTGCTTTAATATGGATTAGGAAAAAAATTCAATTCTCATTTTGGATGACTTATTTTGATTTAACACGATCTCATCATATTTTGCTTTAGTTTCATTTTTCTAACCGCCACATTGGAGATATTTTTTTACACGAATTTTTTTCGAGCCTCTTTAATTATTTGGGCCACGCAACCGTAGCCAAACAACGGTTTAAACGCGCGATTTTTATTGCCAATACCATCGAATCGTGATTCGTCGTTCATCGACTCTGAGGAGACGATCGATGATTCAAACTCGATATTATATCAGGGATTAGCAAACCTCGGGACGTTGCCTATTATTAATGGAAAAGTGATCGACAATGTAAATCGACGTCTGATATAATCGCGAAGAATAGGCGACGCTTAAATCATCGAAATCATCGGGGGGCTTAGCGCTTGTATACGTAACGGATAATATCGATAAAAATATATTTCATTGTAATTAACCTCACCATGAGAATCGACGACAATGTGGGCTACAATAAAACCGTGAAAGGCGGGCGCTTAAATCATGGGATTAAATCGGAATTGACAATTCTGACACTCTATCAAGGATGATTGACGCATTGGCGGTGGCGAAACCGTAATTGGAGATACGATAAAACGGTCGGCGCTGGATAAAATAAACGGAGGAAAGGAAAACAATCCTGAAGATTTATGCCTCGTACGATCGTAATAGACGATTAATGTATTGTTATATGAATCATCGTAGATCCAAGGAGAACGAATCAAGAATGTGTTAAACATTGGGAGGAATCGTTTTACTGACGAGAGTAAAGATCGATATAAAAATAACCATTAAGCTTGCATCGCTTTATTCTTTATCTCTATACATAATTTTGAATAGGACTCCACGTGTATCTCTTTTTCTTCTTTTATATAATTATAATATAATACAATTCTATTTATAATATAATTATAATATTAATAAAGGATTTTTTTTATTTTAATAGAGATACTTGTGTGTTCCAACAAGCTTTGAATAAAACGCATGGCCCTTGTCACTTCAAAAAATTGATAATAAGAACTCATTGCTATATTCGTTTCCATTTTACATTTATTCTTGACAAGGATAAGTAAAATTATGTATAAGTGCAAACCACTGTTTTCTGACCCTTCGCAGCTACGTGCATAAGTCATAGTTTTTTTCCCTACGGAATTCGCGTAACGCAACGATTCCGTTTAATGAAACGTGCAAAGTCCGCTTCATCTCTCCCTTCGTAATTCTCGCAGCAGTGCAGCCAGAGAAGGGAGACGCACAGATCTCATCTCTTTCCTCGTCGAATTTCTCGCAACAATTACGCATCGGGAATTACAAAAACGTTGTTTGCCCTCGCTGCTCGAACTTCGTGTAAGAATTTTGATCGAAGAAACACAATGTCGCGATTCCCTCCCTCCGATGAAAGATTTAGCAATGATTTTGCTCGAAGAAACGTACAGAACGTGTCTCCATCCTCCTCGAGGTTCTTGCGATTAATTTCGCTGAAAGAATTCGCGATCTGCCCTCTTCAGCTTATCGAGCTTCCAACGATGTGAGATTTGCGCTTTAACGCTGTTCCTACCAGCCATTTTTCATACAGATTTAAATATACTAAATATATCCTTAAAGAAAAAGAGGACGAAGGAAAAATGTCGATAGATCAATTTATCGAACCGTACGCTGCGAGAAAATCATGAAAAATCTCAGAAGTGACCGTGCCTCAAAGTTCTACAATTTTTCAAAGAAATCGCTGGTAGCAATAGTGTTAATCCAACGGATAATAATACTAAACAAATTAGTACTTTATTACAACGTTTCCTGCCTACTTTTGGAGGACCTTTTTAAATACACCTAACTCTGCTCTTACGCGATGGACACGTTCCCGAATAATACGAGCGAAAAAAAAAATTCTAGTAAAGAAACGTCGCGGTTATAAAAATAAAAGTAAAGCAAAGTTTTCTTCTTAGAATTTGGATCTATCGTATTGAATGAAAATAAGTCGTGTAAAAGGAGAATTATATATTTTCCTGATACCTGTTAAATCAAAATCATGTAAAAGAAGTTTGTGTTGAAGCAGAACGTAGTTCTACGATCATTTGACAAGGAATAAAACTATCTCGCGCTCCACTCCGCCTTTCTACCTTTTCTTTCTATCAGAAGGTCCTGAAGAAACGAAAAAAAAACCAGGAGTTAATTCCGAACTTCTCACGATGAACTCCCAGATGAAGTGCAAGAATCTTCGCGCGTCTCTCGATAACTTCGAGGAAAACATCCGCCAAAAGTCCTCCGATTCGGCCCCTCGAGTGCGCAGCTCCGCTTTAAGACGTCCCAAATAGGATTACGAACTGGGTTCGGCTGCATTTAAATAGGCTTAAGACCGCGATGGCCAAATTAATGCAAATGCATTCCGGGCCTGGAAGGCGGGTCGGCGTGGGTCACGAAAATAAAGGAGGGCCACATCTGTTCCCGTATTTCGCGGATAAAAATAAAACCCCTGGATTATCTCCCTCGCGATTATTCCACCTGCTTCTCTTTTCCATTTTTTTTTCCCCCTTTCCTTTTCTTTCAATATCAAAATAGAATTCGTACCTCGCGATACACGATTCTTCATGGCGATCACGTACCGCTACTGAATGGAAAGCCTCGTTCGGCAAGGCTGCCGGATATTTCGGTTTTTTTCTTTCCCACTTTCCTGCATTTGTTAACGGAACAGTTGCCCGGAATGCGCTGGACTGCGGTGGAAATAAGGAGATATCGATACTGGAGAATAAGGAACGAAAAGGCGAAGTACAGTACGAGGTTATTGTAATAATAAGTTGTTGTAATAATTTATTATACAACTACTTTAATCATAATTAAACTACTACTATAATTACTACTACTTTAATTGTAATTAAATAGTCAGTAAAATATATATTGTAATTAAATATAATTGAACTATAATTATTGTAATAATAAGTGATTCGTCGTAAAGTAGTGCTTAACACTAGAACTACAAAACTAGTCAAAATGACTAGTCAAATGAGTGAGTCTTTTCTTTAAAAAATCGTAGTGCTTCATAACGATGCATTCTTTGATATTTTCCATGATTTTCATGCAGTATTTAGATCATCATTTTGATTTTCTAAAATTTCCATTTACTCTCCCCCTTTTTTAAAGATACACGCGGTGTTCTAAATATGCACAGAAAGTTGCTGGTAGTTCTGGTGTTAATAGAAATCATCAGTGGTTTTTGAATATTTGGGTTTTCTTCTTTTCCACTTTCCTGCATTTGTTAACGAAGTTGCTTGGAGTTCATTGGACTGCGGTGGAAATATGGAGATTGAAATAAAGGATGAAAACACTGGTGGAACACGAAGTTATCGTAATAATAGGCGATCTGGCATGAAGTACTACTGAATGGAAAGCATCAGTGGCCACGGCTACCGGATATTTCGGTTTTTTCTTTTCCACTTTCCTGCACTTGTTAACGGAACAGTTCCATGGGATGTGCTGGGCTGCGGTGGAAAGATGCGGGAAGTGATAATAGAGGAAAACAACAACACTGTTAGGATATGATATTGATAATGAGATGTCTATCACAGACAGCTGCTGAATGGAAACTCTCGTTGGGGAATTCGAATATTTTCATATTATAAGAAAAATATAATAAAGTGGAACAAACGTTTCCACAGACATCGATATTATAGCAAAAAATAAATTCTAGAAATATATACCATAACCGATAATTAGAAAGCGAGAAAAACAGTAGATACCAATGTAACTGTCTAATAATAAATCCAATAAACATGTTGATTACATTAATTTACGGGGGCAAAAATATAAATTATAAATAAAAACCAGTTTTTACATATAAGTTATTTAATGTGTAGAAATAATTACAAATTTTTACAAGTATATACACGTACAATCAAGTACGATCAAGTGAGATAGTAAAAGTGTCGGATAACTTTGCATTATTTTCTATTATACGTCGAAGAATCTTCGAAGAACTACCCGAAGAATCAACAGGTCATTACCAACACCTTTGTCGACGGGTCATGGGACGATAATCGCATCTTCCTAAAAATCTCTCGCGATTACTCATCCGCGAGCGCTCCCTGATTTGCATTCGTATCGAGTAGAAAATATGCAGACCTTGCTTTAGGAGCGGACGTTGTTGTCAACCGCTTTACACCGCGTTTCCAGGAGGAGGAATCTCCGCAGTGCGGTCGAGAAAATCCAAGTGTCGACCTTTTTCCTGCTCTTCGGGCACACCATCGACGATGTAAATCGTGGAAGCGAGGAGCAATGTACGTCTTAATAATTGCGGAAAATAATGGTGAAAAGGTAAGGTGCCTTACATATTTTTCACGGTTACACTTGACACGCATTGAATCGTGTTTTTGGATAATTAACTTTTCCTTGCGTCGTATCGAGAGATGAATAAAACATTCCTCGTTCTTCCTTGAATTAATAAATAGAAAAAATATTATATTACTCGTGCTATTTTTATGAACAAAGAAATAGTGTAACAGATGTACAAAAGAAAGAAAAGGCGTTAGAGGTACGCTTTTATAAGAAAGAGCGCTTAAACAACAATAAAAATACTTTAACAGCAGCGAGAGAAGGAAGGTACGTGCAGTTTTATTTCCATACATTGAAATTTGATTTTCCAGGTTCTCACGATTATTAAAATCTTGGGTTCTGGAAAAGTCTTCTCGGTTTGTCGTCACAAAAATTTGATTTATTCCTGCCCGTCGTAGATCGCGGTCTACGAAGCGTCAACTATTCGTAAAATAAATCATATCGGCGGCGCAATAGGTCGAGCACTTGTGCGAATACGGCATTGACGTAAGCGAATTGTTATTCTGATTCAATGTACTAGCTGGCAAATCGAAGACGCGTTCGGAACAATATCTCGCGTGTATTATTATATAAAGAAGGCAGAAGTGTAAACATTACAAAAATAAAGATTTGCCGACAGAATTATGAATGACAGCTTGGCACGTGTATCAAAAGAGAGATAACCTTCCATGCAATTCTATTTTTTTTTAATATATATTTTTATTCTCTACGACTAACGACGACTTTGCCAAAATTCTTTACTTGCGAGATTTGTTTCTGGTCAAAGTGGTCGAGATCTAAAGGGCGCGCCTAATCCATGTCTTACCGTTAAAATCTTATTCCACTTAATTCCCTAAGAACATCATACCTTCCTAATACCAAAGAAAAGGCATTTTTTAAACCATATTTTAAGGGAAACAATTACATTTCTCTTCAAGAATCATCGAATACGATCAATAAAATACCAACACCAAGTTGATGAAAAATGAATTAAATTACCAATCAAATAATATGATTCTCTACAGATCAAACCAAAGATCGATCAGAGTCACAAGAAATCTTTCCTTTACACCCTGCAGTAACCTAGAATTTTCATTCGTCCATCAAACTCATCTTTCATATTAACACATCATCCTGCAGATGCAAACCCATGGAATACCTTGGGTTAATAAACTTGCGGTTTGTCTACTTCGCGCGTCGTAAAATAATGAAGCGCAACCAAACGACGCGAAACCTCGTTGACACTGTCGAATTTAGCCGCAGTGGCCAGTCGGATTAGTCATTCGTAGGTTCATCTGCATTCGAAATTCGCCCGCCAATCCCGATCGAGGATCGGGACCTGCGGTCGACGGCATCGCAAAGGGAATTCGCGGGAAAGGAAAGAAGCTTCAAAACTCGAGTGACTCACGGACCGAGAAAAAACGATTCCCGGAGCGGGCATTTCCGCGATCCTCGATGAAGCGATCCGCGAGCTTTCGACGTTTTACGACGATTCAGTTAGGTTAATTGGCAACGTCGCTTGACCCACGACCGAAAGTGAGGTTAACGGTGCGCGTGACGAATGGTAAACTCTAAAGGAAACATCGAAGTGAAATATAAAGGAAAAAGAAAATCTCGAGGAAGAATCTGAAACTTTGAAGAAAAGCGGAAACGAGAGAAAAATTGAATATCCGTATTCTACCTAACGAGCATTTTTGTGAGTTAAACAAATTCGAGTAACTATCATATGAGCGAAATAGATGATCAACGAAAGATACAGTCCGCTGATTTTGACGTGTTATATATTTGTAACGAATCCTTTTTGATATTCCTTTAATCGATGCATTTCCCTGACAAATTGCTGCGTGAACTAAATTAACAGAAATGGGAGAGATATAACGTTAGAATTATTTCATAACCTTCAAAATTGTCGAAGCAGCGCAAAATTCCAAATCCAAGTAACCTGATGTATCTCCATAATCAATCCAATGTTCATTCTTCATGATCTCCATCTAATTCCCAAATGGTTCTCTGCGATCCTCTATTTTCCAAAGAAGAATAGAATGTGGAATGTAAATCTCATAGTCCAGAGCACAGATGATGAATGTGTTTGCGGATCGACACGCCTTGCCTGTTTCGTCAGAGGCGTAAGACGCGTGTCACTGGAAAGTTCAATAAGATTCCTACGCGCGACCCCATGGTGTTACGCATCGCTTACGTGAATTATTAACCGTGTTTGCATAATTTTCCGCCGCTTACCTCGTTCAGGCACGAGGAATACCGTCGATGCTGAATTATAGCGGCTGGCATATTTCGTACCGCGTGGCAGTTACGCTGGTGGATAGAAAAACACCGATATCCGATTTGTGTACAAAGTTTTGCGTCAATCGATCGGGCTTAGAATAATATTTGATCGTTTCGAAATCTAATAGACGTCGTAAATTGTCGTGTTATTGTATTTATAAGCCTGTTATTATATTTCTTACTTTTGGGATATGTGTATTTTATTGTGCGTCAAAGGGGATGTGGAAATATCGTCGCCCTTATTCGTTAATAATTCTTTGATTTACTCGTATAAGTGTCGCGATATGTATATTTGTATTATGTTGCCATAATCTTCAATATCTATACCAGTGGATATACAGAGCGTTCCATAAAATGTATACAGTCTTTTACGACTGACAATTGCTAAGCTCTTTTTACCCTTTGGACGTATGATCTATCGAAGCACCGACCGAATCGAGATTAAGCTTTGAGGAAAAGAAATTTATCCTTAAGTCTTACTGGAAAACGGAGAACATAGCTGCAGTACTAAGGGAGCTTAGAAGGCAATTATATTAACGAAACCATTGCAGTTTCATTGGTCGACTTTATTAACAGCCCTCGTAAAATAAAGGACGGAAATTCGAATAGCCCCAACATCTGACAAGCATTCTGACATTTGTATTATTCAAATCGAGTTGTAAAACTTTGCCGTAATCCTAAAAACCGTTTATGCGACAGTCATTCAAAGTGTATATACATTTTATTGGGACATTCCTGTTCGTACGTAGTACTCAAAATAATCAGTACGCGCACTACGGAAAATCTAAGCAATACATACGTTGATTCGACGATAAAACCGACAGTATTACTGACATATAAAATCATACATGAGGCTAAGAGACATTATTATACATAAGACATAAGATACGTAAAACAATAAAATTCGTTGCGTCGCCACGATATGTACCGTTTATTTTGAAAGTGGTGTAAGTCCATTTTCTCTCGTTTCAAGAAAATCAAAGGTTAGCATATTTGTCGATGGA
This sequence comes from Ampulex compressa, assembly GCA_038496175.1. Classification (NCBI taxonomy): domain Eukaryota; kingdom Metazoa; phylum Arthropoda; class Insecta; order Hymenoptera; family Ampulicidae; genus Ampulex; species Ampulex compressa. The sequence goes on from JBCFXI010000704.1 coordinate 75,306, forward strand.
AAAATATCGATTAATATTACCGAGGGTGGCAATGCTTCTACTTGTATATCGTACGAATGTAAAAAGCAGTAGCCCCCGATCTTACCACCTGTCTATCGAAATTGGATTTACACCACTTTCATGATCGATGGCTACGCAATTTCTTTTATCGGCCAATATTAAATTCAACAAAGCCTTGGTTTTTTTAAAGATATTAAATACTAACTAGTTATAAACCCAAAGTGTACACTAAATTAAGCATAAATCACGCGATATCTCATTTTTTTTAAAGATGGACTTACACCTCTTTCAAAATAAACGGTCCATATATATTTACGCAGACTTTACCCCCCAAGCGTCTAGATCGAATTTTCCCGCGAAAAGCCGCAGGATGCGAATGCATTGGCGAGCACAGAGGCGCCTTCGAAATACGAAAGTCGATCAACCGCGGCCGAGGGAATGCAAATCCAGTGTCCTGGAATTGCGAGGCGGTATCCTGGGAGACGCGGAATCGCCGGTACTGGGATTCAAGCAGCCTCATCGCGTTCCATTCGAAAAGAGCAACAAGGCTTTACTTCCCGCAAAGGAATACCGCTGCAGTTCCTACATAGAAATGTCGCATTAATCGGGTCCTGAGAGGAATGCGCGTGGAAACGGATCGTTACGCCTTTCGCCCCGAATCTCGAATAAAAAGAAAGGTGCCCCCTTTGTCCTTGCGCGGCCCCAGGAAGAAAAAGGCTGCGCGAGTTTCGGTGCAACGCGAGTCCGACGATCTCCCAAGGATTTGCCCCGGAGGATCATTTGTCAATGATCGTCCGGACGGACCACCGAAGGGGTCGTATATTAAGCGCATTTCGACAGTCGCATCATCTGCATTTTACATACGGCCATTCTCGAGCCCCGGCATGCCGATCTTTGTGCCCCTCGATTATTTTCCATCGATCGAATAATGTTAATTGTTTTATTAGTAATTTATTATTTACTCATTTTAATCGTAACTATTTATTATCTTAATATTTATTCTTTAGGTTTTTAATTTGTTTATTCAATCAATAACTGTTTATCGATTTTAATATTTATTATTTAGTTGTTGATTGTTTTTTTATTTGATTGTTGATAATTATTGGAACGTTATATCGATGGATTTAATTAATTATATAATAGAGAGTTGGGAGGGGGAAATCTGAAGTTGGGAGTACGAATAACGCACTTTAAGTATGGATGGATAGAGACTCTGGATCGTTCTGCTCGTTGTATGTATATCGTAATTTTGATGGTCCGAAATACGCCTTGGAATTGCTCTGAGATAAGTGACGTGACGATCGATGGCGAATATAGGAAAGGAAAATTAAAAATATGTAAATATGAAAGGAAGAAATAAAATATGTACATCGTTAAACGATAATGGGCGTAATATTAATTCTCGAGAATAAAAATATTTTTAGTGTACAGACTCTTGAATCGAGCGACTTGGAACTCGGAACTTTGGAAAATAATGATAAGGAGAAATATCGAGTTTATTGTAGCTACATTGGCCAATTCTTTGGAATAAGAAGTTATCGAGTGCACGACGTGCACTTTGTTCCTCAATTTCCACGCTGCATCTCCGAGAAACGATAATGCCGCAAGGCTTATGCGCGAAGCGTAGCACGAATTTAATCCAACACATTGCTTTCTGAGATTTTCAATCAAAAAACTCCGAAGTACCGATTTAGAAGATTTCTGGAAGAATATACGTTCAAGTATATCTCGTGTTTATTCCTCATCGACTTTCGAGAAAAAATCTGAATTTCCAAGAAAGATCCTCGATGTACGGGATACTCTAATAGTCGTTATATCTATAGCTAATTGGAACTGATATCTCTAAAGAAATAGGAATATTGCATTTAAGAGGTCGTAGTTAGATCTTTTGAGATTTCAACTCGACGATGAGATACGAGACCATTCGTCTCACTCTACGTTCATTCCACGTCAAATTATTATTCTTCTAAAGTCAAACCGTCACTATCAATGTGACTAACTTGCTATCTTTACGAACTTCGAGTTAAAAACTTTCAACCAAATTTCCAGTTTCGATCAAATTTCAGTAGTTCATTGGCAATCAAATTTCGAACACAAGCTTCGAAGCTGAAGAACCAATTCCACCTAGGCTCGAACCATCACGAAGCCTGTCATGAAGCCTACTCATCCAACCAATCCACCGATATCGCGAACTTGCAATCAAAGCTCCTCCAACTCTACCCAAAAAACATCCAAGACACGAGAAAATTCAACCCTCATGATTCACTGTTCATAACCAGTGAAATTCCCAATAAAACCTTCGAAGCTTGAACCAATTACACCTCAGCTCAATCCATCACGAAGCTTCCAATAAAACCTACTCATCCAACCAACCCACCGATACTGCAAACTTACAATCAAAGCTCCTCCAACTCAACCCAAAAAAAACATCCAAGACACGAGAAAATTCAACCCTCATGATTCACTGTTCATAACCAGTGAAATTCCCAACAAAACCATCCACATCTCGGCTCCGGTCATCGCGAAGCCTGCCATAAAGCCCGATCGTTGACTACCCATCTGACTAACCCACTGGCTTCGCGGGCTCCTACTCAGCCCTCTCTCTCTCTCTCCCCCGCCCCCTCTCACCCCCCTCCTCCTCTCAGTCCCTCACGCGCGCGCGCCTACAATAGTCTCACCAAATCCTCGAGCGTATTGGTAAGCAGCCGCGTGGTGGGGGGCCTCGATAAAAGTCAGCGTGCAGGCTGATTGTGATTCAGAGTGGCGGTCGACTCCGTAGCGAACTCCGCGTAAAGCCGCGCCATTCTCTCCGCTTCTCCTAAGCTCGCCATTCGCCTCCCTCGAGCTTCTTCCTCCACGAGGAGTCGCGGGGCTTGGAAAGAAAGGGCGAGAGAGATCGATAGCGTCGCGGCAACGACGTCTCGCCACTGACCCTGCCGACCAGTGACCGCTTCACGTTGGAGAGGGCCAGTCCTGCGAGAATCGCGAAGATCGGGAGTCTTAGGGCCGCCCTGGCATCGAGCTTCCTCCCCTCCTGCCAGCAGGAGGGCCAGTAGAGTCGTCCCAAGGTCTCGCATCGGGAGCTTCCTTCCCGCCCAAAGGATCCGAAGGGAGCGCGTGGATGATCGCCCTTTCGATCCCGCGAGCCAACAACGCGTGTGCGCGCTCAGTGTCGGGGTGTAAGGACGGCCTTGTGCTAACGACCCGTGATCGTCTTGCGGCCACCCCCCCTTAGAACCCTTATTTTTCGAATACCGCTGCACCCTCGAGCCGCGAGAAAGATGGCCAGGGGAAACAGACTGGCCGGATGTCTGATGCTGGCGATGGTACTGGCGATTTCGTGCGCAGGGGCGCAGGAGGACGAGGCTATGCCTGTGTCGCAGATTGGTGCTATGGTGAGTACTCGGTTTTTGGCTGAGAGCGGATTAGATGTCGCGTGGAAAGATCGAGGTGGATGATCCTTGTGACACTTCGTCTATTGGATTTTTCTAAGCGTTTTTATCGTTGAGCAATACGTTTTGGTTGGTAACTTTGTTTATTTATTAATTAGAGATGTAATTGTATGTAGTTTAATGGATCTAGCGTGGTTCGAAAGTATGCTGGAGGGCTTATCTTTTCATTGTGGTTTGCCGAGACACGTTGCTCGTTGCTTACACTAATCGTTATCGGTGCTGAGAGAATGATGCTTCGTGGTGTCGTGTTTGATCTATAGGAAATCATAATGATCGACGACACGGAATATTCCGGGATCCGTGGATCAAAATTAAGAAGCGTGTCGATAAGCTTCTGGTAGACATAACGTTGAGAATCTGTGCCATTCGATCTTCCACGCGCGGTAAAAGCATGTTCCTCGGTGTAAAATGAAAAGCAAATAATACGATGGAATATTTGCGCGAAGGAAAGTAAAATTGATACTTGAAAAAGTCATTGATCGAGGCTTGGAGATGTTGTAAAACCTATTGTTTTATACTTGTTTGCGAATTTACATATCTCGATTGAGGATGGTCAAAGAAAGACGCACGTGGAGTCGTATTTATCTTGTTGCGTACAATTCTCGCGAGTGGATTTAGCAGGGATTATCATAGCAGCGGAATCCATGCTTCGTACTCCGCTTTTAGATCGATTCTCGGAGATGCCCCTGAAAAAAAAAAAAAATAACAGACACGTCAAAAAAGTACAGGCTACTGCACTTCCTCTCGTGCCACGTCCGAGTGGTTAATTGGACGAGGCGATTCTAGGAAATTAGCAAAGAGCGGCGCGTACGCTTTGCTGACGTTACGAAGTACCGGAAGATTTTTCCGGCGCTTTAAAACCGTGAATTGCATTTTCCAAGATCGTAAAAGCCGGAAAGAAAAACATTTCTTCGTCTCCTCTCTCGCATAAAACTCGCTATATCGAATCATCTATACACTAGTCAAATGAACGTCCAATATTATTTGTACAATATTTCTACAACTTTCTTTTGCACACTCTCGCCTTCACGCTCACGTCTGAACACGTAGCCACTCGAAAAATAATTTTTCTACTCGTACCTATCAACAATTTAACGATACCCTTAAATGATCGTTTTAAAATTCAATTTTCATACGCAGACTCTGACGAGTAATATACATACATATACATCCATAAACATACAATATATTATATTCATGATCAAAGCTCATAAATTAATAATTCATTCATTCATCCATAGTTCAATTCTCGAAACCCATAAAACTGTTCCTCCAACCCACTTTACTGTTCCTCGACGATTAGAAACAAAGACGCGAGTAACCTTTAAGCTGCACGAAACACTTCGACTCATCGCTCCCTGTGAAGATCGTTCCTAACGCGATCGTCAGTTTCGCGATTAATTCCGCGAAAGCGGAGGGTTCCGGCGCAACAAGTACCTATTGGCGAGCCATTGGCAGAGCGCAGGGAGGAAAATACCTGCGTAGGAGTGGATAATAAAGGGAAATGGGTTCCCGCGAAATCTATCGGCGCGGCTCTGTGTCATACTACGTGAGTAATGCGCCGTGGTCGCGTATTAAAGCGTTCTTTTGACAACCCGAGTGGCATTCCAAAGGAAACGTTTATCTCTATGACACTGATATACAGATTGCGCTGGATACCGAGCTAACGAATTCGGTCGATTGGCCTGTCCGCATTGTTATAAACAATTTTTGCTAATTCCATACCGATGCTCTCAAACCTTGTTTAATCGCTAAATATTGCTCACGGCGTTGAATTATTGGATGGTATTTGTGAAGTAAGGTAAAGAGCTGATAAGGAAGACGCTGAGTTAGATGTTGCGTTGATATCTGCAAATACATAAGTGAGCGTGGAAGCCCCTCGTTTTCGATGCGGAGGGTTCATTGATTCGCCTTTTCTTCGATCGAAGTGAAAGCACGATTTGGGAATTTTGATTTTAAAACTGCATCTCTTCGTGATTGGATTATTTTGAATAAAGAGGAAACGGTTTATAATCCCTACGTAATGCGTGAAAGTGAATTTTGCGATTCCTCAAATTCTTGATCATTACTTCTAGTTTTTATAAACGAAATTTGATCCACGTAGTTTCATCGTTAAACAGTTACACGACTCCATGATGGTTTTTAAATATTTCGATTTTATATTTGACTTTGAACATCTTTTACTTAATATAGTTTAGTATAATATATTTACTTAATTTACTCTTAACATCATCGAAACCTGCCAAAACCCTTTACTTGTATCTAAAAAATGTCAAATAGTCAAAATCACGACTCTTAAACTTAACAAATATAAACCCCCCGCAAGACCTTCCAGTATATCATATCCGTCTATCGTCAATAAAACAAAACCGAAAGTTGTCTTCACTTTTTTTTCATACAAGACTCCATCACCAATATCGGTGATAAATCTCTGATCAAAGGTGAGGATGCTTTTGACGATGCGCCCAACAATCGTTTGGGGCCTCTTCGAGGCGCGAGTGAATTCAGAGCGTGGCGTAAGCCGAACGATAAGATCAAGCGCGATAATAGAATCGGTTCTCGCGACCTTGTAACCAGGCCGCCGAGTAAGTAGCCAGGAAATCGGAAGAATAGGCGCCTCGGAATTCCTCCCTACTCGATCGATCGTCATCGGTATGCAGAGCGTGGAGTAAAAAGATCCGAGACCGGTTTCCAACATAATGACATAAGGTGCCAGGCCGTGACGTCACTTTGGCTTCCTTCGCTGACAAAGTTCAGCACCGCGCGATGACTCGATCCGCGGCCTTCGATTGTTCGAAAGATATCGGATGCAAAGTCGCGCCTCTGGCTGGTGCTGTGCATTTTCCGCCGGCCTGGCGCTTATTTGGAAAGCGTCAACAAATTGGAAATCAATTTCGAACTGAAAGAGAGGAATTTTTTGATCGATCGTCGACGGTTCGCAATTGGAGGAATTCCTCGAAAGGGGAATTCCGCTTTCAACGATCGACCAACCTCGATGCAACACGGTTCTATTTATCTATATATCTATCTATTTAAGTAAACATAAAGTCTAGATCGCGGTCGTTTATCGCGGAGGCTCGCGACGCTCAATGTTCCGACTAAGAGCCAAGAGCTCGCCCTTAATAATCGGCCGACGTTTCCTCGGCTGAAACGGCGGAACTCGCGATTCTTGGAACGATTAGGTAGAGAGTTTCCTCCACGAGTGATGCAAGCCGAATTTCGGTGAAGGGTAATAGATGACTAAAAAGGTCCTTCCGGATTAGAAGTAGAGATTAATTGACTTTTTTCAATACCATTTTCGCACACCATTTTTCGTAATTCTAATCAACTCACTGCCTTAGTCTCTATAATTTTCAATTGTTAATTTGATTTTAATTAAAAATGTAGTAGTCATTTTCAATAATCGTTCACACAGCAAGTAGACAAAATATTATCCCAGAAAAAAATACGATGTAAGAGGACCGTTAGAATTATTCACTTGTTAAAAAATTTCGAGCGAGGTTAGGAGGACATATTTCATAAACATTAATCGAGAAAGTATACGTGGACAGAAATACCCTCCTTAGGTCGAGTTAAATTAAATTCGATGCAGTGCTCGATTATTGATCGAGACAAAAAGCTTGTGCGATTTTGAGAATAAAACTCTACACGAACGAGTTCTCACTATCAAGGTATTAATCAAGAACGTGCGCGAGTACTTTTAATTATATCCACCGTGCAAGAAGGTCGCGTAGCATTTTTTATATTTTTTATATGTATAAACAACTATAGAGATATTTAGTATTGAACGGGAACCTAGGTGATTACCTTTGATTGCACGGCGCAGGTCAATCGTTCTGTGTCTTTTTTTCTACTCGTATAATTCTTGTATTCAAGGTATTTAACGTTAAACAAAAACGCACGCGGATATCGTTGATTAGACGATACCGGAGGATCGCGTAACGTTTTTTTTTTTTATCTCCGCAAATTGCGAAGCACGTGTTCCTGAGCCAATCGTAAAAACGTAGCGCTTCCAGCGTCATGCTATTGTGGAAGCGCATGAGTCGCACGTTGCCCAAAGGTACGCGCTTTCAAGAATATCGTTTGGTTATTTAGCGGTGACTAACGTCAACGAAACGCAAATGAGCTTCCTGAACTTTCCTGTCATCGCGGTATCGTTTCCAACTCAAGTTTATCGCGCTCCGCTTGATCAGCTGCATAATCGAGGCGCGGCCATTGAATTGGAAATGCTTTGGGCAAATATGTAACGACGATAGTTTAGAAGAGCGCGTCGTGATGTTCAACAAAGTGAATTTTTTTTTCTTTACAATTGTCTGCATCGACTTCTAAGGTTATTCGGTTTAGAATCTACTGTTTAAAATGTGTTTTGGATCATCAGGGCTACGATACACATATGACATGGAAAAGCCATCTGTGATTGGTGGATTTCGAAGTCAGGTTCTCCCGCGTGAAAGTCCGAGCTTCTATCCAGTACACTAGCGTAGCTCTACGAAGCGAATTCGGTAGGGAAGAAACTAGGCTAAACGCATAATGCCAGAGGGCCGCCTCGACGCGTGGGCAGTAGAAGTGTACTTACTGGAATCAGACGAGTGGAATCTCTCGGCACAGAGCCGAACGCTCGGACAATTGATTCCGTGGAATAGCTTTTCAACTTTATCTCGAGTCCCGAGAAAAATCTCCACGAGTTACGAGCTTCTTTTTTTAATAATTTATAACAAAATAACATAATAATAAATAAAATAAAGTTTACCTAACAAATATAAAATAATAAAATAATAACTAATATAGAACTTTTTTAATCGTATAACATTTGAGTTTATTAATATTATGAATCTGAATGATATTAAAGATATATTTTGAAATTATAAAATACCACGTTAATGTCTACGAGTAGTTGAAAAGATGGAATTTGTTAAATTGGTGTGTGATTATTTACCAGGTCGATTGTACAACGGATGCAGTCATTATTTATATAACGGTTATGCTTTTCTATAACTGTACAAGCGTTTCATCAATGGTTGATAGTTTGGTATATCTTGGTTTGATACTTTGTGCATGTCGCGGCAAATTACGCTTCTTGATCGTCACGTCTGTGGTTACATTGAATAATAGGCTGCCCACCCATGTCTTAATATATGAAGACGTTATCGTGCAGACGGAGGAACTCATTGCAAAATACGAGAAAAATCATCTCCTCATCCTTCTAAGTAGAATAATAGAACGTATCCAATGGATAACGTGACAAGACCGAATTGCCCTTCGCGAGTGTTCGATTTATTAGAAAAAATGCTGGGTAGCTTGCGCTAAAAGGCTGATATTATCACGAGGATATTTCCTTGATCCTTTACTGTCTCAAAAATTAACCAAGATTCACAATAAACGATCGAATCGATCTTTCAATACTCTAGTATACAAATTTATTGTAAATATACTACTTGAGTCATATTCCAATCCAATTCTCTGCTTTGCATTATAAAAGAAAAAGAAGAATCTGAATTAATCGGCAGAAGTTTCTTTGACGAATCTTGGCATAGCTTTTCAACTCAAAATGATTTATAAATATCGCCTCAAATAATAGTCGATTTAAATCAAAACGGACTTTTCGTAACCTTGAAATTAAAAGATGGCGAGGATTTCTTTGGTTTCCATGCATGATCATCGCTTCTGAGTATCGATGACAAGGATCAAGACGTAGTGACATACTCGACATGGGATCGCAGAGAGTTAATTTATCCGGCACTAATTCTTGAGGGAATTAACATCGCTCTTCCGCGCATCACGACAATTCATTCGCGATAGATCACCCCAGGCTTACCGCCATACTTCCTCTCGCGGTGCTACTCGTAATTGACGCAAATTTATGATCCGGGCAAGGTGCCAAGTCAAACATGCACCGGCAAAACGTGAATCGCCGCGACGAGAGGCGGCAATAAAATTTGAGAAACGACAGGTCCCAATGGCGTTCTCGACGCAGCGATCTGTACTTCAACACGCGCGACATTCTACGCAACAGGAACACAGGATTATCTGTACTGTTATTACAAACCAAGTATCCATGTTAAAGGATATTCAGGATTTTGTCGGAGAACAACATGCGATAATTAATGCTCACGCGTGGATAGAATTTAGAATTTCGATGTATTCGGATCATTGATTCTAAGATTCAAGATTTTAACGATTTAAATGCGATTTAATGCTAGATTACGTTAATATTATCAAACTGAAGATCTCACAATTCAAATTTATTTGAACTGCCATCCATTATCTTGGTTCTGCTCTTTAATCGTCTCAATTATTTTTTCAATTGCAATTCTTCCAAGGTGTAGGTGTTCCAAAAATTAATTTCAACAAATCAATAAAAATACCAAGTTACGTAAGGTGTTCTCAGAGTAAGAAATTTCACGATAGATTTCTATTAACGTAATTCAGAATAAAGTATCGTAATTTTGGGTCAAAGGACAAATAACGCCTGGTTTGGTACTTTAAAGCTCCGTGATGTCGGCCGATTAAAACGTCCAATGTCAGATCTTTGTTACCGTAAGTGCATGGAAATTCGATCGTACAATTTGAATGGCCAACAATGCGAATGCGAGTTTGCAAAGCTGGGCAAGGTGCCAAGTCAAACATGCATTAACACAGCGTGGATCGGCCCGACGACGGGCGGCAATAAAGTTTGAAAGACAAGTGGCCAGTGCATGTCTGACACACAACTCTGTATCTTACCACGTTTAACAACCCGCGACACAGTTTGCAACATTAATTACGAGAGTGCTGAACCGTCAACATCCAGTTTTATACGGTGGAAATATATATATGAAAGGCACGACTAAAATATCAAACAAGACTTACGCTGGGATGAAAAAAATTGGAGATCAAACTCAAAGCTTACTGGGCATCGCTGCGTGTGCATGCGCCATCTTTGTTTTGAAAGATCCGACGATGACGACTAAAATTAATTCTTCAATGTACCGAGCACAAGTAAGGCGTGTAAGCGTATATACACACGGACGTATATTTATTATCTCTCATTTATTACCCATAGTTTTATTACCATTAGTTCTCTCAACCTTTTAATCAATTATATTTTTACCGACATGATTTTACTATAGTAGTAAAATATATATATATATATATAACATTTTATTTCCCATTATTGCACACAGAAATTCGCACGCTCGAGGATACAATAAGGATACATACGTCCATATATTAGGCATACAACTTTGCCTCCGCTATTTTTTTCCCAAAATCAAGTTTTCATCGTAAAAAACTGGTCACACATTTGCTACTCCAAAGTATCGTCCATCGTTGGCCCTGGCGCAAGCAAAGTTGTACACCTAATATACATTTACACAGCTTCCTAAGCGTAAAAAGGCAAGCCCCTTCTCGTACCTCCTCGATCCAGGCCCAGAAATCCCCGATGATGCTGAATCTCCGTGTGCAGCGATGGGAAATAAAAGGTCCCGCAGGTGGGCACCGTGCCAGCGGGCCCGATCCTCCTGCATCTCTTTCTCTAGCCCCCGTATCATACTAGGAAATGGTAAATAATGTATGTGCACCGACACGGAAATACACAGCGTAGGACCGCGAGTGTTGGCCTTCGTGGGCGCGGATACGCAGTCTGGACACGAATTAGCCGTCATCGGAATATTAACTATCGGCCATAGATATTCTCATCGTCGCTCGGCCCGCCTCGATCGTTCGCTCCTTTGCTCGCGGCCGTGTCCGCTTGGCATTCCCTCTCCCTCCCTCCTAGAGGCGCGCTCGTAAAAAGAGCCTCGCTGCTCGGACGAGATTTAATCGAGCACGGCTGCGCAGAGCATCGACGCTTTTGGCAATTTCGAGGATCGCCAATGGGGATATAAATTGGTGGAGGGGGGAGGGGGAAGGGGCGGAACTAGCATGTGCGCATTGGGGAATGGAAATTGAGGTTGGAAAGAGGCCTTTTGTTTTCGCGACTCGAACGACTGGCTTATTGCGAACGGACGTGTACTTTGCTTTTGGAGGTGCGACGAACAAAGGCCCGAAGGCTCGCGTTTTTGATTGGGTTTTACGAGCTCATCGCCTTTTTGCAAGTACATGTTTTCGCACGATTTTTGCGAATGCCTTGCTGCCTTGGTTTGTCGATGGGATACGGGGAACTGGAAGGTCGTTCTTGGTTTTTGGAGTTTTTTTTTCAGTGGAATCGTTGTGAACTTTTGAGATTTGTCTTGAGCAATGGATTCTGAATTGATGAAGTTGGTTTGGTGATTTTTGAGATCGGGTAAAGAGAACAAGAAATCTGTGCTCTGCTCTCGGGGGTTTTTTTGATCTCGTCTATCGAACAGTATTAATTTGCAGATTAGCACCTCGCCTTAAGTGGCGAGCGTTCGGACAAGGTAATTTCAGAGATAAACGAGCGGATAAAACGTATCTTAATCGATGCCTGCGATTTCTTTGCGTGGATCGTGTGCACACTGCTATTACGGAAACTTATAATAGTTCTTTAGCAATCGATTCTACGCAGGTATTCGATGTTGAATAACAAAAGAGCGGGTGAAACAAATTGTATCCATTACCTTCGGATTTTTCCACGATGTACATATACCGTAATCCGTGTGATTCATGCAGGTGAGCTTAGGCCACGGATTCTAAACTAGACGGCCTTAATGGTCAATGTCAAAAATGAAGCACACAGAAGAAATCCCAACTACCACCTCTGAATTTTTCCACTCGATTGTGCCTTCAAAACTCGCCTTGAATAATAGCTCTCTAGCCGCATTGGTAATCGAAATGCCAGAAATCGAAAGGTCGAGCTAAGACTATTCTTGCAATTGCAGAAAAGACGACTCGAAATTTTTCAATTTAACCAGCTGTAATGAATTCTTTTTAACGATAGAAATTCCAATTTGCTGATAGATGTTCAAAATGACTAGGATTTTCACGGTTATTGCTTCGATGAGTTTCGATTCATATTTTTTTATTATCAAATTCGTTGATTCGTAGAAATCGAACAACATGAATTTTGCAGAAGGAAATCTTGAATTATGGTCAGAATGTCAAAATCCGAAGGTAATGTCGGTTATGGAGGTTAATGACGTGCGGAGGTGAAGAAACAAGGAGACAAATACGAATAACCGCAAGATATTTCAAGCACGCAGGAATACGAATTACATTCGGTGGTTAAGTCGCTTCTACCGCTATGGCGGAATTCTCCTGCGTGGAATAGTCAAAATCGGCTTCCTAGAACTGTATGAATAATAGTCACGTACCAGTCTTCTCGCTTATGACTTTGTCTTATCGCGCATTATGGACGATATCTGCGAATGCGACAGATAGCGATGCTGACATTGACTTATAGTAATTGCCAGCACCGCATAATCGACATATGCCTCGACGAAAATGACGAAAACTTATCCTTTTGCAAGATAATCCCAGTTTTATTATGCTTTACAACGTAACATAAAATTGGTCAAAGACAACGTCATGCGTAAAACGAATTTAGTACTCGGTATCGTTTATTAAACAAACAAGAAATGGAAAAACAACATTGGTAAGTTGTTGAAATAAATGATCGTACCAAAAGAAATGCAATGAATGCAATGAATCGTCGTATACCAAAGTTGTGCACTTTAGAATCTAACAGTTAATTTGAATTTCCTGTACTACGTTATCCAATGCGGCATATAATGCTATAGGCACGCATGACTAATGGATTCTAGACCGAACTGTATCAATTCGTTTAAAAAATAAACAAGCCATGCTCGTTAAAATACACTTACCACGTTAATTACTATTCAATTTATTAAATTTAATTATATATTTAATTATATATCAATATATTAAAACTTCTAGAGTAACAAATTCACTTTCGAATTAATTTCCTAAAAACATTTCTCTATAATAAGTGCATGTGGTGTTAAAAAAAATCAAATTCAAACGTTACAATAACGATTCTGATAATCAATTCTGAAGATTAACGAGATAAAGAAATTTGTTTGCTGGTGACGATGCAAATCGCGTCGGCGTACTTTTGCGTCTGCGATGCATTGACCGATCGGTCCTTTGAATTATTCGAGGAGGACGTGCGCCACGTCGATATTCTTTCCAGATCAATGACTCGAACGAATGCTAATCCGTGTCATGCCCCTCTTTTGTAATAAACCGCGACTCCGCCAACAGGTGTTCACCGTTAAAGCGCCGCGTCCGATTGGAATCGTTGTTCAGTCCCTTACCCTTCGACAGTCGACGTTTAATTTCGAAAGACGCAACAGTCCATCATCGAGGTTCGACACTTCGCATATATATAATTTATTACACGTTCGATCACGTTTTCATAATCGTGAAATAGTCACTCTTCGTATTTATTAAATATATATTTACATCAAAATTCACACGCGGATCTTAGTTGTAATATTAAAAATTAAAGAAGACGCGAATTTCTTAATCATCAATAACCTACGATATCTTTCGAAAAATTATTTGAGCGACGATTGATCGACCACAAATCAATTATTATGAAGTTTAGGACGATGTTAGGAACAAATTATCGGGTAATAGGTAATACGTTATTAACGACGCTCGTCTTTAGTATTTCCTGCGAATGCAGATTTACGTAAGAATCGAGAAAGAAGATATATAATCGTAAGGTCAATGATTATAAACGTCGGAGAGAATTGGGTCTATGTCAACTTCGCATTTCCGCAGAACCGTGGGGTACTCGAAGAAACGTGACGCCCGGGTCACGCACGTGCGTACGCGTTACGCAATGCGCGGTGAGTATTAGATGTACGCGAGAAGAAAAATGGACTTTGCGCGAATCAAAATTATGCCAAAGAGCAAAGTGTGTTCGCGTGACCCTCGTGGCTACTAGAGCAACCTTCGAGCCAGGTATCGATCAGCAGCCGAACGTCCAGTCACGTTTAATCCAGAATAAGTTTCTTTTAATCTTGCAAAGTCGACGACACGGAAACCTGGATTTCCGCGTTGCCAGTTCACAAATTGAATCTCGTAAAAAAAAATATTCTTGTAACTTGTAAGTACTCCTGTAACTCTTCTAAGTCAATCTAGCAACGACAAAAGAAGCTTCTCGCGTCGTTTTTAAATTTTCAATTCATAGTTAAGGATAAATTATGCATAAGTGATAAAGTAATAGTCGAATTTTCTGCGTGGAAATTCGAGTCTCTGTCCTCTATACGCAACACCGTAACGCCACAAAGATTTTTTCGATGTCGCAAAATTGGCGAAACAAAGGCGTGGATTTGTACGCTGCGACGATAAAAGGCAGGCCATCAACGGCCACTACTACTTGGCCATTAGTCAGACACGCTGCGTGGAGCTCACCCTGCGACTTCGCACACCGTGGCCACGCGGCATAAAATCCTCGCAACAAAGGCGTGAAATTCAAGGAACGATTCTAAAGTTAAGGAAGAAGTCGGCTGCTTTGCCGCCATTCATAAAAGTGCGAGTGTGCGTTTCACGGAACGTATAGTTTTGTAAAGTTGGAGCTTTTATCAAGGTAGAAAAAGATCGTGCTGCTCTTTCACCGTTGCTTCTGTGTTAAAATTATTTTCTCACTAGAGCAGAGTTTAATCTTTATATTGATCGAAAGCTTGATTTTATTATTATCTCTAAGATATTATTTATTATCGCTCCTTTCGATTAATTCAGTTTATTGTCAAAATTTTCGCGAAAGTGACGAAAAATCGTGCTCTCTCTGGGATCGTTTCCGTGAAACTTGCCACAATAACCGATCTTCGCAGTTAAGATTAATCCGAGGCTCGATTTTCTCATTGCTCCAATTCCATCGATCAACTTAATTATTTACGTTTTTCGAAAGTAAGAAAAAACCGAGCTCTCTATTAAATGTTATATCAAATTTGCCATCCAAGCCAATCTTCACTGTCGCGAACTTATCTGAGACTCTATTCTCTCATTGCTCCAATTCCATCGATCGACCTCGTAATTCACGTTTTTTCGAAGATAAGAAAAAATCGAGCTCTCCATAAAATCTTATATATCAAATTTGCCATCCAACCCAACCTTCACTCTCGCGATCGATCCGAGACTCTATTCTCTCATTGCTCCAATTCCATCGATCGACCTCGTAATTCACGTTTTTTCAAAAGTAAGAAAAAATCGAGCTCTCCATAAAATCTTACACATCAAATTTGCCATCCAACCCAACCTTCACTCTCGCGATCGATCCGAGACTCTATTCTCTCATCGCTCCAATTCCATCGATCGACCTAATCGTCCACGCGTTTCCATCGATCGGCATTGACACGAGACTGGCGCGCGAGAAGTGGGCGATTATCGACTCTCAGCGACGTCGCACCCCGCGCACTGACTCACAGAAACTCGCGTGTGCCTCTTTGTAAAACCGACTTACATACGGCTAACGTTACTTCCGCGGTGGTTGAATCAGCGATTTTTTTTCAGACAGCCGTGATTCACGCGGTTTATCACCTTTCTTCCCGCGGCTCCCTTGGCCGGATTGCAGCATGCATTTATATCACAGGTCAGCAGCCTTCCGCTCCCGCCAAGCGTACGCCAACATCCGAAACCAGATATCGTCGAATTTACGGCCAGCTTTTCTCCCGCATTATCATTCGCGATGCACGTTCGTCCATGTTATTCGACGAAAATACGTCTCGATGGGGCAACTAAATTTCCAGTCTCTGAATTCTACAACGTGACGCGTATACCGTAGTTTGGACAACGAGAAAGTCATCTCGAAGACTGAGATCCAGATTAAATGAGTTTCACGATGGACATAAAAAATCACAGGAATACTTCGAAGGATTGCTTCAAGTTTTATTGCTCAATTTCGAACGAGTCTTCCATCAAATGGCTTTCAGGCTCAGTGCCAAAAGCTGGATATACGCTTTGCTAAACGAGCTGATTTACACGAACCTTATCCATCAATGGAGTCCGTGTTAAATATATAATTTAAATCCGACACGATGTATTTTACTTAAAATTTCGCTTTACTCGTTATTCAAATCGCGATGGAGAATTCGGGGAAAAGGGGATAGACTTCCAATGAGACGTGATAACACTAAGAGAGAGAGAGAGAGGGGAGGGGAGATTAAAATCAAACGATGGCGTCAGGGCCGTTTGGGAATCTGTTATCTCGAAGGCGTCTCACGAATGGGCTCACGCAAGATTTTAAATTGGCCTCTCAGCCGTGCCACGATAGAGCTGGGTCAGGTAAGGTCAGTTAGGGTCAAGCACCTGTGATAGCAAATTGCAATAGTCCATTTAAGGCAGAGGGTGGAGATTGCACGTTGTGCGATGCAAACCGGAAGTTGCGGTACGAGAGAAAATAATTCGACTACCTCGATCAAAGGAAGTTTATTATATAAAATTTGAGTGCTCTACTATACGGATCATGTACGACATATGTATAATGGAGATTAATTTTCCTCCTCCGCGTCGATAATACATTTCACACGATTAAAGCTCGTGCTTTAAAAAAAGCATAAGAAGGCTGAAAACAAGAGAGGAAGAAAATACCACGTTTCATCTTAGATTTACCTGTGTACTCCTCTTTAACACTAGAACTACCACACCAGTCAAAATGACTGGCCAGCCGTTTCTTTAAAAAATCGCAGTATTTTATAACGATGTATTTTTCGAGATTTTCCATGATTCTCATACAGTATTTAGATCATCATTTTGATTTACTGAAACTTCCTCTTACTCTCCCCTCTTTTTGAAAGACGTACGCGATATTCTAAATATGCCCAAAAAGTGGCTGGTAGTTCTAGTGTTAAAGCTAAACAAAATTACTAGACATTCTTTAATGAACCTGAATAGCTCGAATAAGCCACTAGAGCAACCACCAAAAGCTCTTAGTCTTTAATTCCGCTCTAATCATCCAATGGCTCCAATATTCCTCATAGTGCATAGTACACACACACAGATATATATACATATCAAGAGGCAGTATTCCTCGAAAGAGTGATAAATGTATATATACCCCGTTAGTCGCCTCTCGATGCTGAGAATCGCTGTTTCATTACCAGCACGATTGTTATACACGTATGCGGAGGATCGACCGTAAGGTGCGAGATAGATCGACAGGAACGGTTATGCTAATCTGAGTTTATGGAATGTAGCATTGAATAAAAATCCGCGGGCGATCGGGCCGGTCAGATCGATACCTTCCTGCCGGGACAACGTGACGATATTGACAATGCTGCCGGATAAGATCGCCCGCCGATACGTCACGGCGATTAAGCAATTTTCGTTCTTTAAATATCCCAGGCTATCGCGATCGCACCTGTAGCTATGAAACCGAGCTTCTAAATCTCCATGGACAGATTTGCATATCGCGGCCATTCTCGATGGCGCTGGACTTCGATAAGAAACCGATACAATCGCCAAATTGCGAGGTTAACTATCTCAGGAGACCCCATCGATCGCAGTGGTACTGGAGTAAAAGCGGCCAAAATTACCGACGCCTGTAATAAAGGTGGAGAGAGAAATGTCGCGTGGTAATATTAACACCAAACCTACCAAAGTGATGAAAATGAACGGTCAGTCGTTTCTTAGAAAAATTCCTAAGATGGTATTTTTTGAGATTTTACATGATTTTATCGAAGAATGTGAATCGTTCTATCGATCTATCGACATCTCTTCTTAATACCCTTTCTTTTTTAAAGACATACGTGGTGTCTTGATGAATATGTCCAGAAAATAACTGGTAGGTTTAGGTTCAATGTTAATATCTCGATACTGGATAGAGGAGAATGAGGAATAAGACGTTCCATGAAGAACGATGAAACCTTGTCCTGCTGTATAACACTTCTTCTGGAAACAAGGTACCACCTTGGAAATCTATGACTGGTCACTCGAGTGCTCTCAATGCGATACATATTGATGCATACGCCAGAATCTGAACCTTTAGCAAAGCGTGACCAAAACTCACCTTATAATCTCACCTATGGCTTACAACAAACATAACCCAAATCCAAACACAGGTATCTCATTACATCCAAACCTACAAAACGAGCGATTATGGATTATCCATGAACCGATAAATGGTCATTATTATACATAAACACGCTACTCTGCTTCGCGTTACAAGGAGAAAAACCGCAAGATAAACGAATTTACATCGAATAATCAAAGCAAGGAGACATGTGTCCCACTGAAATCGCTCCCTAAAATCCATTTCCATGCTCGTTACGCGACATTTCCATCGTCATCGACTTCAGCGCTGAGACAGAACGATGGCACAAAGACAGTCGTGAGAGCGCAGGCGGAAAAATATATTGTGCGGTCGTACAAAGCGACGGCTCGCAGCCCAGGGTGCGGGCTTTATATTCAAGGAACGTCTGGCAGGAGATGCGAGGGCGTGGAATACTGATGGCATTTGCGTCGACAAAGACCTCTTCAAGGTCGGGGTCGCTACTCGACACTTGTGCACCTCTCTCGCGAGCAACAGCCCGAAACCTCGTGCGAGGAGGCCAGGAATGCGCGGCCAGAGCCGAAACGTCTCGACGCCGACCAGGAATTTTGCCCCGATGGATTTTTTCTCACGAGACAGATCGATGGACGCGACGGCATTGGTGGATTCAACGTGCTCTCACGATCATCCGCGTTGCATGGGACAGACTTTTCCAAGGGACGCCTGCAACGCGAATCGAGACTCGAGGGAGTTTTGTTTGAGATGTTGGTTCTAGGTGGAGTGAGCTTAGCGGTCGATGTCAAAGTATTATGTATGTATGCATGTGTGTGTGTATGTATGTATGTATGTATGTATGTATCTATGTATGTATCTATGTATGTATGTATGTATCTATGTATGTATGTATCTATATATGTATGTATCTATGTATCTATGTATGTATGTGTGTATGTATGTATGTATGTATGTATGTATGTATGTATGTATGTATGTATGTATGTATGTATGTATGTATGTATGTATGTATGTATGTATGTATGTATGTATGTATGTATGTATGTATGTTTATTCAACCCTTTCTCTTAGGGTCACAGTCTTTTACAGTCCTCCTTACATACTCCACATCTATTCGTACTACAAATCTTATGGTCTTATGCTTACATTTCTACCTTAGAATATCAAAGTATTATTTATTGTCTATAATGGATATTTATTGTAGATCTTCACACTCTAGTTTGGTTTAATATCGCGGTTTTAATATAATATAATTTCACGCCAAGTGAAATTATGACAAAGGGTGAAAGACGATCTGTGAGCAACTCCTTTTGATTCTCGTTATATAGAAGAATATTATTTCATTCCTACTTCGCACGTCGATGCTAAATATTGAAGATACGAATATGCAAAAGAAATATTAAAATAATCAACATTGATAAAGCGATATTTAATAAACGCTCGTTCGAATAAATTCGAATAGAAGTAAAATCCTCTCTTGCAGGAGGTATTCTTTCAGCTTGAATATTTCCTAGAAGAGGTGATTGATCGACTGGTAAAATCCCGCGAAATATAGTTGCACGAGAAATAAATGATTTATGTGATCTCGGCGAGTGTCCCATCCACACATTTATTTAATTCTTCATCTGACCTTACGAAACTGGAAATTCAGTCGACTATTCGACTTATGTGTTTAATATTAGTCACTGTCTTGTCTCGGTCCAGTCACCCCAGTTTTCGTTTTTTCCCACACCAATTTTTCTTCCTTTTATATGACTCACCATCTTATTCATACAATTTTCTAATATCAATTTATTTAAAACATAAAACTCGGTATTTATTTGTAATTATCGAGCCACGCACCAGTGGCCACAAGTGACTAATATTCCACACACAAGAAATCGACCAGTGAAGCGAATATCCATCATAAAACCTGATGGAGAGTAAAATAAATATATGAATAGGATGCTCGCTAAGGCCATACAACTCATTTACTTGTCCCCAATGAATTCCAAAAACCAGCAAGAGGTTAGGAGTACGCATTTCCATACCAAGGGTGGCTAATCCAAATCATCTTTCTGGATCCATTTTGGAAAATACATTGTAACCCCTCGAACCACATATAAAATGATATATCCCCACATTACATTTTCCCTCCACACAAAGATCAATCTTGTACTAAAACAAAAATCTACCGAAACAAAATATCGCGGAAGATAAACATATTTTGTAAAATACTGACGAATCTCGTAGGCCATAAAATCATTCAAGGTGGGCCGCGTGTTGGCCACTCTTGGTCTGTACAATTGTACGAGGCTTGCTGTGCGCCTCGTACCTCCGAAAGCAGTGATTCATACGCAGTTTCAGCGCCTCGAGGAGCGCGGTGCATTCGCGAGCGTAATAAACTCCATAAGCTTCCCTCCCGTTGGAAACGAGCAGGAAGATTTACTCCTACGCGCCGCATTCCCGCGCTATTTTCGTCCCAACCGATTCCAGGTTTCACCGTAAAAAGGCACGCTTCGCCGCTTCGTTATCGCTGATAACGCAGGGCTGATAAGGCGGCTCTCATAAGCGAGCCCGCCGATAGGAAGATCCGCGCTTTACGATTCCACATAAACGCTTTAAATGCGCACTTTACGATTCGAAAGGTGGAGCATCGTGTCCACACACTCGCGATAAATGGACCGTTTATTTTGAAAATGGTGTAAGCCCATGTGATGTAGCCCGTAAATATACATTGCTTTAGTTAAATCCGTCTAAAACAAATTTATATAATCAAATTACATGTTGATAAATTAGTAGAAACATTGCCACAATCGATAATATTAATCCATGTTTTTTAATCGACAAATATGCTAACCTTTAATTTTCTCGAAAGAAGGGGAAAATGGACTTACACCACTTTCAAAATAAACGGTCCCAATGATCGCGAGGAAAATTATTATGCTGCGCGTTGATTTTTTCATGGGGAATGAAAATATGAGATTGCACGCGTCAAATAAGGAATCATCGAAAAACGATAAGATATAGTGATTCGTGAGTTGCTTCTTTTTTTTTCGTGATGCACGTAAGTTGCATTTTGTCGATCAAGTTTTGTCATACTGGGCTCGTCATCGTCCCAATATCGAAGTTTCTTTCTTCGCGCGCCAAGTGCCGAGGAGTCCCTGAATTTGCAGCGCGTCATCCGCGATAGATCTTCCTTATCTTTGCAAACTAGCGAGAAATCCGAGGTTGTTCAAAGATCGCTCGTTTGCAAGGATCAAGGTTAATTCCTCTAAGTGGCTATTGTACAATTCAATAGCTCATCCTCTGACGCGTCACACGGCAGTGCAGTTATTGATCCGGTAATTATTCAACAGGAATTTAATAACAGTAAATGAATATATGCGATGCAAGTTAATTCCTTGCACGTTATTCGACGGCTATAATATTGACACTATAGTTATTGCACGGAGATTAAGTAATCGATAGTATACGTACATAAAGAACAACAATTCTCTCATCGATTCTTAAACAACAACGAGCTTGTGTAGAGAACAATTGCTCGCAAGGAACCAAGTTGATTCTGGTCGATCAGTGGATTTGTGTGTACGCTAATGTCTGGCCTTTAAAGCGCTTCACTATCCCTCAATCTGAAAGGTCGCCGCTTGATACACTGGCTGACCCAGTTCCGTCGTTCCTGCATTCATAGATTTTCCAGGCATCGGCCTTCTTCGATTTCAAACGAGACTCCCGCCAGAAATTCCAGTGGAAGTCGCAGAGTGAAATCTTGAATCGTCGTAATTTTTCGGCGACGAGGATCGCGAGAATAATTCTCCTAACATCCTCGGAGATATGTAATTACGAAAGAATCGCACGGCCACGCGCTAGTAATGCCTTTAAGACGGTGCTCCTTCAGGCAGCTCAGATAAGGCCATTACGAAACGATGAACAAAGGGATTATAACGATATGTCTCGACGGAGCACGAAATCTGTGAGAGTTTAAATTCAGGTCACGGAAACGGGGCGCGCGTCAATCCCGATAGTGGAGCCAATCAAAACGTCGAGTTCCAACGTGTAAATACGATAGGAACACGCGTGTCCATCCGGGTTCTAAAATAGATATAAGCGACGGAGAATTATCGATTTCCTTACTGCGCGACTTGGCGCCTCGTATTTCGGAAAAGGACCGACCAATAGTCAAACTTGTATACGAACTTGCTTATCTGCCACATCGATCGATAGAACGAAACAAAATATAAAGAGAGTCGATGAAGTCTCGTGTAAATATATATTATATTTATATATAAAAGCATTAATTACACAGATTTTTATAAACATTTAAACTACATTAGTGCAAGGACTCTTGCATTTCATCGATTCTTTAAAAAAACTATTTAACGGCTATATAAATATTAGCTATCTCATGATATTTAGCCTAATCGCTGATTTATTTTAAATATAAAAAGTTAGGCCTCGATCAAGCGCAAAGTACTAAAAGTGTGAAAAAGATTCTGAAAGCGGAGTTGCTCGTTTTCGGGCTGTGAAAAGCGTACGTAGATATGCCTACATACGTCTGATAGCTCGTTCGTATGCATACCCCCGCTTTTGTTTACCCTGTATTTAGAGTTACGAAAATTCGCAAGGTTACTCCGATAAAATGGCTATTAGTATGTACGTACCCTATTATTTAAGAGGAATATTATCGTGCACGCTTGCGTCCTGCCTTAAGAAGCGGCCTCAAGGTGGCCCGACTGGAAACCGTTCCGTGCCTTAACGGGCACGTAGGACAATTACGTGAACCGACGGTACTGCAGTTAAATCCACGAATTTCCAAGAAAACACACTCTCGAGGGTTGCTGCGCACAAGCATCCATCCACGACGTTTCGTTTCTCGCGCGTCCGCTCAAAGTAGAGTACGCTTACATCACTTTCGAGCACAATGGCGTTTCGCTTATTCAAGAAACGATAAGCGCGAGTTTCAAAAAAAAAATCCGAATACTCGGATCACGGTACATAGGTGTCGTTCACAATACTGTTAAGGCATATTCAACGTTTAGAGCACCATTAAAATATACTTGGGAGTTCAAACACGATTAAAGCATACCTCACACTCGATATACGATCAAAGCATATTTCGCATTTGAGGTGCGATCAAACGACGATTGGCGCAGGTTGATCTTTCTCGCGATTCCATCCAGGAGACATCGAGGATCATCCCTCGTTCCCCCCTTTTCGCCCCTTGGCGCACGTGCGTGCCTTGGCACGTGTCCCGCAATTGCAATGCGCGCAGAAGGCAGATGACGGCGATCGGCTCTCTTCCTAATCGGCCATCTTTATCCTCGCCAGAGGAGTGTGACGATTAGGTAGTCACGATTTGTCGTCACTGTGCCGTAGGTACGTGCGCAAAGCGCGTTCCTCCTCGGTGCGCATACAAGTGCAATGACGGGCGCGAAAATAATTCCTGCTAACGTAATTATCCGGGAACGTGATGACATTATGAAGATGCCTGGACACCGCGGTGTACGTATTTTCGATACGTACTCTACAGTCGGCCGATTAAAGCAGGAATTAATTGCGTACGAAGATCGCACGTAGAGTCGTCCCATGGACGCCGATATTTGCATTGGCAGAAGGATGAGCACGTAGGAGCACTGAGGAATCCGGTATTCGTCATAAATACCGGTAGATGATCGATGCAGGCACGCGACAGATCGTATCTCGATGTCTGAGGATAAAGAATATTGAATCGACGGTCTTTCAACGCTGCCACCATCGAATCGGTGAGGATTCTTGGGAAATCCGTCATTCCTTAGGAAGGGCGCGCAACTTTATGACTATACATTTTCTCCAACGTGTGACTGTACCAGTCTAATTCCGTTAATTATATCGGTCATTAACGAGCAGTTAATTCTTACGCTTTTTAATAATTTACAAAATTCCCCATCTGGTTTTATTCGAGTAAGAATTTCAGTCGACAGAACGACAAGGTCTGTGAGAAAGTTTAAAGCCACTAGTACGTGGCTCAGCTAATCCAAGCTATTAAATTGTTAAGAGTTAAATGAAATAGAAAATCAGAAATACAAGCTGGCGAATCAAGCTATATATTAAAAGTAACTGTGAAAAAAATTGGAAACTCGTGTGACTGGAGCGAGAAATCGAATATAATCACGCAAGTCCAGGTACATCCTTCTTCTCTTCCGACATTCTCCACGCAACTCCCTGCATTCTCTTTAGCTCCAAGTCGATAAGGAACGATCACGTTCCCCGTAATCGCACGTGCTAATATACCGGACGATCGCGCTCAATCGGGCGTCAAAGGCTCGTTTAATCGCGCCAGCGAACCTCCAGTTCTCCTCGCCCACGCTCGACGATTAGGCGCGATCTTTTGCTCGTCGCGTCCAGAGGCCAACGCGACTGTCGATGGCGGAAGTCCTTGACTGGCTACACCTCCGCCGCAATTAGCGCGATTTTACCAGCCAGGAGTCACGATCGAATTCCAGGAAGGAAGTAACGTTTATTCATTCACGAGGAACACCGAAGAGTGTGTACCTCATTTTTTTTTCTCTTAGTCTTTGGACGATATGGAGATGACGAGATAAAGGCAAGGAACAGACTTCCTTTTTTTCCCTTGAAAGAAATAAATCCCGTAAAGGATAGATTTTTCGTGCAACCTTGAAATCGCGTAAAGAAGAGATAGGATGAGGATTACTAGTGTGGTATATATTATGAAATATCGAATTATTTAATAGGTTTATCGTATGCTGGATTTATCGGCGTATCGCATTAAAATTCTTGCTGGTAGAATATGATTATCGACCTATCGACCGTACAATTCCGATTATTCGAACGTGTGGAATCGTGCGTAATATAAACTTCCTCTCGTCCTGCGAAAAACCCGTTTCTGCGACACTATTGTCCACGAGCATCCGCTGTATTCGGATTGAATAGAAAACGATTTTAGAATTTCATTCGACCGCGATTTTGAAAGCATTAATCGCACAATCCTCGATTCCCCGAATATACACGATCGTCTGGGAAATGGTATTCCCCCTGTCCAGCAAAAAACTCGTTCCCATAGCACAGTTGTTGAGCGAAGATCCACGTATTCCTTAAACGCGAAATGATTTTATCGCTCCATTTAGCCGGATTTCGGCGAGTCTCGACTCAATGGCGCAGTATTCATTCCTGGAATTTACGCGATCGTATGCGAAATAGCTTTCCTCCGTCCAGCAAAAAAATCTCTCTACCGCTTTATTATCCATTCGCATCTTCCACGAATACAGGAGACGACCTTACAATTTCACTCGACTCATCTCGACTTGGGATTTCGATTTTGAAAGACAGCCTTCCTTCTGTCCGGCAAAACACTCACATTATTCGCGGACAACCGCGATATTCTTGGAATAAGCGACGATTCAAGAATGCCATTCGGTGGTCTCTCTCACTCTCTCTCTTTCTCTCTCTCTCTCGATGGCCTTGATCGTAAAATCCCGATTCCGCAAAACTGCAGATGCGCCAATGACGCGTATTCGCTCGTCCCGCGTGGTGAGGAGGAGCGCGCTCGTAAAAGGAAGGTACGAGGGCGTAAGAGGGAGCGCCCATTCACGCGTGACACACGCACGTGAAGAGGCCGCCACTCCACTTACGTTCATTCATAAAAATCCCTCGGCCTTCTCGGAAGCCAAGGTGCTCCGCCGCGATTGCGAAATTCGTGAGTCGGCCCGATGAGGAAACATCCAGGCGGCACTGAATCATTGACACCGGAAGCGATCGCGGTTTTTTTTAGGTGGAAAGGCCGAACTGGCGAGACTTATCGGCGCTCTTCGACCGCGGGGAACATTTAAACTCGTCCTGCAAAGTCGATCGGTTTCTGGGAGCCTCGTGAAAATTTCCAGGTATCCTCAGAACTGATGGAATTGCCATTTCGCTCTAAGCTCGAACAAATGAAGAAAAAGGATCATAGCTCTTTGCTCCATTTATCAAAAGCAACTATTCTCGTATAATAAAGGTATAATATTGTCGTGAAACTTCGCAGTAAAATTAAGACACGTTTTGTAAAAGTATATCGAAATGATTTGCGTATATGTTAAAAGTATATATTAAAGGTATCGTTGCTATCGTATGTGTAACGCACGAGTGCCTCTTCGTTCTACAAGAAAAACCATAAATTTCGATCTTGTGATTGTGAGAGACTTTAACGCTAAACTCATCGAATCGAACAAAATGACTAGTAGTTTCTCAGAAAAATTGCTGTATTTCGTAGGGCGGCGTTTTTTGAGATCTGCCTTCATTTCTCCGCAGAGTGTGAATCATTGTATCGATCTATTGACGTATATATATATGGTGTATATAAATACGTAAAACGTAGCTGGTAGGTTGAGTGTTAAAGTAAAACGCTTTCTCGCGTTTTCAAAGAAAGAAACACGGTACTTGGATTACAAGATCAGGAAAAATGTTGACTTCGAAAGGATGACTCGCGAATTTGCTCGTCATGGTGTTCCGCAAAATATCAGATTTTCCTCGTACATCCGTACTTACTCCATCCTCCCTAAGCCGCGGATTTATTTCTTGGCGACACGCCGAACGAATATCAAGGACTCGAAGGCAGTGTCAGGCTGGAACTCTTCGAATAGGGAAAAAGCTACGCGGAGCTTTATTTCGTCTTGCAGCCGCCTGAATCATCGACTCAAAACGTCCGACTAGCGGATCTGCAGTGCCTTCAAGGACGACAGAAGTAACGCCGAGTTGCCAATAACGCGAATATTCGAATCTTCTTTGGTAATTGTTCTGGCAAATTTGCCTGTACAACGAAGAGTAATACGACGTGCTAGGTTAAGCTAATTGAAGAGCCGCGACATAATGGCGAAGCCAAATATCGAAAGTCAACTCGATAACGAAGTACTTATGCTTTCCAAATTATACGAATCTTGAAATTATTCGATCAAATATGTAACTGATCTCTTCGATATCTATCGAATGTTTTATATTACCGTACTTTAATGATACTTTAGTTACGATAATTGTTCTAAAAAATAACCGCGCTGATTTGAACTACTATGATTTTGAAGAAAACAAAACACATATATCAGACACAAGTTCACGTTTGAGTTGTATAAGTGGCTATCAAATTATTCATCGCTAAAAACCCGTTTCGAGTAAAAGACACTTTCTTTCGAGGAGGATATCTCGCGAGGATACACGAATTTCATCCGGAAGCGCGTATCTACGATACTTTACAGCGGTCTCCATTTTTAAAATCTACATCGGACAATCCCATTGCCTGCGCAGATCCTTCTGCGCAAGCGAGGAATCGATAGCGAGGAGGATGTAGAATAAGTACCGATGCAAATCCCGCTACTTCTGCGATGCAACGCACGCCCGCGAAAAACAACTCGATTTGGCGAATACCGAGAAATATCATTCCCTATAAATAGCGTTGAAAAGTCGCTGCTGCACAAGGTAGCGATACGGTGGAGCGGCAGAACCGGTGCTCGAGCCTGGAAGAGACGGAAGAAAAATGGGCGCGCGATGAATATTAATCGAGCAGCCGCGGTAACGTGTAACTAACAGTACTCGGCTGTCCGCCAAAGAAGTCGAGGGGCTTTAATACCTTAAATACCCAAATGAGATTCATAAATTGATCCAGAAATACCGGAATAACTTAAATGGTCGTACGGAACAACAGGTAATCGTTCATAGCGCTGGACGATATTCATGACTCCTGTACACCTATTTTCGCATATTTCCCGGCGACTTGTTATATAAATGTAAGGAAAAGGATGTAAAAGGCACTTGGGCCACGCGACTTTGGTAATTAAGGAGCTGAGGTGCTGGTCGTATTTTGTATAAGTAATAAGAGTGAATGATAGAGGATTCACTGATAGTGCGTGACAACCAAGTGCTTGGATTAGTCGCCATGTCTTTTTGAAAGCGATAATTAGAAATGCATATGTATGCATTATTGATGTATATAGTATTTATTATTTGAATTTTAGAGTAGTATGCAGATTATTTTTTATTTTGTGTCTAATTAATATATTGTCCAAGGATAATCCTGAATAATCTGAGAGATCAAAATGTATATACTTTTGCACATCGAGATTTACGATTTTTTGGGCATCGAGAGATAATAAAAACAGGGTAAAATCTGTGTAACAGATCATCCTGGCTCACGTCTATCGATTCACGATTTGTGGCTCGATATCTCGCAGATTGCATTCGCGATATAAAAGTTTCGAAGCTCCAAGGGCCAGGCGAATTGCGCTTGGCATTCGATGTCGGTCTGATATCGAGCTAAAAATCTTGTCAGATGTCCGTTCGATATACACAGTTATTCTTAGCCCGAAAAGTGGAAGCTTCGAGCCGAGGTTCGAAGGCAGATCGCGTGATATACCGTGCTTGCTGCACGTAATGAGTCACTCTTAAAAAGATAATCCGTATTTCAAATTTAATGCCCTCCGCATTGGACGTAATGATGATCCATCGGACGTATGACTCTTGCGACAGTCCCGCATGGACGAGGAATTTATTCCTCTCCTCTTTTTGCCTCGCGTATAATGAAAAATGAATGATTCCTCATGGCCGTGAAACTGATGTATACACGATCGCGATGACCATTGCGGGAAAATTCGAGTACGATGCATCCTACTTATCCTGGACTATCAATATTTTTAAGGACATTACATTTTTTATATCGCATCAGCGATGATTCGCCTCGATCACTGAATCCAAGTAATTATCTTCAGGATGTGTGTTTAATGAAACGTGTTTATTGTTGCAGAATTACCTGTCGCAATTCGGCTACCTGGCACCTGGAAACCCAACGAGCTCGAACATAATATCCGAAAGTACGATGCGCGATGCCATTACCGAGTTTCAAGCCTTCGCGGGGCTCAACGTGACTGGTAATTTTCGACTTCCACCTTTACTGACTCACGATCTTTCCTTCTGTTCTCGAACCATTTCAAACGTTATGGAACTTAAAGTAACCGTTAATCCGAGATTTACCTTTCAATCCTATATGGATGTTTGCGTAATACCCTCAAAGTTTGATTCGATTCATCAGAAGTATGGCGATGGAGTATACAAATCTCAATGTCAATTGAAATCAATTCTAATCGCGATTTTCGTCCTTTTTTTCTAGACGATGATTATATCTTCGTCCTGATCAGACTTGCGTTTTTGTATTTGGCACATTTCAAGTATTCAACGATTCGAACTGTAATAAGCAATAATTAGATATGTCGAATCGACGATTTGAATATTTGCGAATTTTGGTACGATACAATTATTTCAGACAGGCCGATCACAGATTCGCATTGTAACCAATCACGATTTTCGTGCACTTGAACGGGCAAAAACTTTACCTTCGCCCTCGCCAATCTCGCGTCCTTGCTAATGCCGCTGGATTACATGTCACCGTAATTGAGTTTAATAGCGCTGGTGGGTGCAATGTCGCTCGTGATTCAGAACCACCGGTATTCAGAATGCTGCCGATGCGTTTACTCGATGTCATCCGCACGTGACTCACGAACGGCGGTGTAACATAAGATATTCTAGATTAAACTAATTGAACAACCGTGGCACAACGCCAAAGTCCAATATCGGCCAATAGTTAGACGGATCGTTTTCGAGTAAAAAAATATATCTAACTAATACAAGTCTTACATTTCATATAATACATATATGCACAGGGTGTTTGATTCTAAATGGACTACACTATTATATCTTAAACCGTTCGCTACCAATAAAAATGTTTCAAAAGAAACTCACTATGTTCCAAGAATTCCTTGTAAAGATCATAAATTTGATCCAGATGAAATTACTTTCGATATCTCAAAGTCGTCTTGCTTTTTGCTTAATAATACTATATATACAATATATATGTAGCTTACTTCCAATCAAAGACCCGGTGAAAAACATACTCCTACTCGAAGAGAGAAAGTCTTGCCGTATGTTTATTCGCATGGTTCACTCCCAACCGAACATCCAGCAAAAATTAACCTAAACTCCTAAACAGAAGAAGCCTTGGGACATCAAAGTAGGAGAGGATTCCTCATGAACGATGCAGAAGTAAGTGCGCATTTCGGTAAATCGGCTACATTATTCCTCATCGGTAGGACCTCGAGGAATATGAATGGCCAATGTCATAAGGATGAAGCTACCGCGAGATTCTCGTTTAACCGGCTCCGCACAAAGAGTGCATTCGCAAATGCCCGGTCCACGAAAGGTCGTGGCGCTCCTCGGCTGGCAGGCGGAGTGGAAAATACGTGCGGTCCCGCGAAGGACGCCGAAGAGAGCAAGGAAAAAGGGGGGAAAGTCGAAAAAAAGAAAGGGAAAAAAAGAGGAAGTAAAGAGCCAGAAGAGGATTCCCGGAATGCAACTCGCATGAGAATTGCTCGCTGACCGACGGCTGTTAAACAAACGCAGCTCTCGCAACCACTGCCAAGGTCGCGGCCTTGACACACCGGCAACTAGGTAAACAAGGTCCGCCAAGTAGACGATCGGACGAGACGAGGATTCCTCCTCCTCCTGCCCGTAGTTCGGAGCGTGGATTAAAGTTATCGTAGAAATCGTGCGGGAGAAAATAATACTGGGAGTTGCCGATACAAATCATTCTGGTATGCAAATGACTTTTTTCACGACCATTCGATACTTGAAGGACGTCGAAAAATCCGCCGATGGTGGCCCATAGATAACCATCGGCGCTCGGCTGTTCTTTTAAAGAGATATATTAATGGTCAACAATGTTCCTTCTCGAGGATAAAATTGATGATGGCGCACGAAAAAGGGATAGCGTCGGGAAGATCGAGTCTTGTGGATTTCGATAAGAAGTATTTTATAATTGATTAGGAGCAGTTGAATGAAGGATATAGATGCCTGTTGGGACAAATATCTCAGGGAATGATGTCGATTATGCGTAAATGGTATAAACAAAATCGAGGTATATGCTCGAAGCGTGAAAATTACGAGGTATATGAGAAACGAAGGATGAGTCGAGAGGAGAATCTCTCTTCGATAGTATGACCAATGGACTACAATGTATCTCAAGCTTGACTAATGCGATTGGACGTAACGCGAACCAATTATCTCCGTCGAACGTGACGATCGTGAGTACCGCGAGAAACAAATGACGGGCCAAGTTCATGGTTTGGCAATGGTTGTTCCCCTTTGGATTCTACGACGATGATGCTGAACGATGATTCAGAATTCGATGAAGCGCGACGGGACGCAACCGGTGGCGCTATGGACATGATTCATCTCCTGAGCGGACTATAGACGTCTCGAGGATTAACCAGTCGATCGAATTCCAGACGTGGAAAGAAAGCAATTCCGCGAAATTCGAGGAAACCACATTTCCACGATGTTTAAACATCGATTCTGCATGAGCGATCAAAATGACCGGTTCGCCATTCCTCGCGATGAATGCTCGTATTTACGATTGCACATTTCCTCAGATCTCTCGTCGTCTTGTAAGATTGTATAACCAATCGAAAGGGACTCTAATGGATACATCGATGTGGCGATCGGTTTTTTTAATTGACGATAAGCATTCACAAGGCGAGATGATCGAACGTCCAGTAATAACTGGTCTCCGGTACGTGATAATTTACAAGGAACGGTTATACCGCAAACACTCTCTGTGGAATATTACTCCGCATCTGCGAAATTACCATCGCGCGGTGGATTTAAATACGTAATAGCCGTGCATCCCTCGGTTCCTATATGCATCGTTAATTAATCGCGCGCAAGAACCATTATTTATTTTCCCGATAAGTTATGCAGGAAAGCCGCGAGAGTTGGGAATCATCGATTTCAAGGCCCTCGGCGATGAGCGCCTGGAAAAGGAGAAATAAGCGGGTTTAACGAGAGGAAACGATACGCGTTTTATCGAATTAAAGTCGAGCCTCTTGCGAGATGCGGATAAATCGATTTCGAGGTCCTTCTTGCGGATCGTTTGCTTCATTTTGTCAATCGCTTAATCGAAATTAAGGGCGGAACGAAAGGAAAGCGGTCGAAAATGAGGATCGAATCCCTTGCAAAATCCCGATAAGCCCATCTAAGTTTCTTCTCTCCGGATGGTCGCTTGATTACGTCAGTTGCCATATTAAAATCCCAATCGGAACGACTAACGAACATTGCCAAACGAAAATCGAGTCTCGAAGAACCCCGATAAATCGGCCGTGGTTTCTTTACTTCGATCGAACCGCTCGATTGGTAAATCCGAGCAAGAAAGAAAGAACGCCGAATGCGACGCTTATGAAATCGTGTAAAAAAGGGCCTGAAAACCATGGATTTCATGGCGGTTTCACTTCCATCGTCGATGCAGACGTGCCCATCTTAAACAATGGGATAAATATAATTACTTTTAGAACGTATTCGATCAACGCGTGAAATAAATAAGAAATCCTTCGTTTCAACGAGACCAAAAAACATTATATTCACCAGAAAGATACGTCGTAAGTAATCGGATGAAAAATCATACTTCAGCACATGCTCAAATTAATATTAATTTCCTTAAATGCATCGACGTTTCGAACGCTTGTTCATCTTTTGGGACCTTTTGCTACATCAAAATTCTATTTATCAAAATTCATAGAACTCGCGTACAATGTACTCGTTCGAGATCGAACTTTTCAATAAACGCAACGTCGTGTCTCTTGCTCTTCTTGCTCGTAATTAAATCTTACATCGGTACAATGTAATATGTAAATGTGATGCAATGCAAGGTACTTTACATGGATACACTTTTGAATAAATTAAGGAAGGCGCAGGATCCCAAGTCGATCGATAGGATTCGCCTTGGTTGCTCATTGAATTCCAGGTAAATAAGATTCACGCATGGTCGGAAATAGAGTTCGACGTGGGCCAATAAAGAGCGAAGGTGAGCGGAAGAATGATCTAACTGTAAGATTGCAGGCCCTCGGCAGTGGCATTATTCGAGATGAAACGCGTTTGTCGCGCTTGTTGTTCGTCGTTTGTTATCTTACGGCGCACCGGGCTTTACGCTCCGATAGCTCGGAATGACGAACGCGATGCAATGTTGCGGTTTCGTAAGAGCGGCGATGCGACAAAGGGAATTATTACGGGGAAATGATTAAACGACACAGGTGCCTTGCAAACAGGATACGGTATTGCGATGCGAACGTAATCTCTCCATCGAAACTGAAGTCGAAGTCGGAAAATAAGTATCTCATTGACATTATTAACTCTTCGAGCCGGCGATCTGAGGAGTTTCGTTTATTCCGGCAATATTTTTGTAAGGAGTCGTAAAGTTGTGAAGTTTTGAACGCATCGAATCAACTGGATTCCGAAATGTGTCTTTTTTGCGCTAACGGGAATTAATTTGAATAACGGCTTGTAGAGTAAATAACTATTTGGCACCTGGTGCGTAAAAGAGTGATCTGAGAAATATTTAGAATAGGATAAGGAGGTGTGTTTTAATAGCAAAGTTTATTGGAAATAATCTTGCTATTGGTACCGACACGATATATACTTACGAGTAAAAATATACAAAGATCGTCTTATTTTTTAATGTTTGGGATAATTTTTTCTACGGATCAAAGGATAATGACCTTGGCATTGAACGAAAGACTCGATTCTTCTGATCGAATCCACGAAACGTGAGAAAAGTTGTCTTAGAATCTTCACACGATTGTGGAGGACAGATCGATCGATTGTTTTACAGCAATTTTTTTACGCATCGAGCATATTTTGGGATGGATCGAACGTTTGTGCGGAGGGTATTATGCAAGAAAAAATAATATCACGGCAGATTCCACGGGCGGAGGTGTTATTAAGCGGAGAAGCATAAACGATTGGAAATGTACGATAATCGATATGTACCAGGAAAAAAATTATTCGCTTCGGATGCGCTGGCATTGGCACGCAGCATTTTATATTTGACATTGATCTTTTACGAATAACATGGAGAATCCTGGCGCAAGATATCGTAGGAAAGTTTTAGAGCTGTTCAAGATCACAATCTCAGATCTGTCAGATCTGAAGACAAACGTGAGCCTTGTAGACGACAAAAAATTTAAAGACGTTGATTGCAACGATAGCTTTGTACAGCACCCGTGCAAGTCTTACGTGACATTTATATCGTAACATGTGTGATTTAAAATCCACTTGAAAATTATTAGATCAGATAACCTTTACATTCAATATTGAAAATCAGACGAAAAAGGGGCAAAACTCTGAATTTCCCAAACAAGATTAGAAGATAGCTTAGCAATCGAAAATTAAAGAATACCAGAAAAGGACTGCATGTATAATAGAATACGAGTATCACTGCCCAACAGTATCTTCCATTCAAAAACCAACCAAAAAAACAGCACCAGCCTTCCACGATTCAGCAGAAACAAAAGCTTAACAGAAAATACTAGAAAAGGACTGTGGTTATACATAATAGAATACGAGTATCAGTGCCCAACAGTATCTTCTATTCAAAAACCAAGCAAAAAAAGAACACCTCCAGCTTTCCACGATTCAGCAGAGACGAAAGATTAACAAATACCCAAAAACACCCACGGCTATAATACAACACGATACACGTACCAAAAACCCAACAAGATCCTCCCTCTAGGAATCAAGCAATGAAGAAAAGAAGCAGTCCTCCAAATCTCCACGGTCGAGTAAAAAGAAAAAAAACCAAAAACGAGAAAAATACTCGAAAAGAAGTGCAATCATGCACGAGCGTGTTTTCCACGAGAGCCTACAAATGTGCAACGTGCGGTCGCGTGACTGCGCCAAACTTAGCGGTAGCTCGTTCATAAGCGCACGGCCGCGTCCGCAATACTGTGCATATTATGCATACATGCATAAGTGCACGCGCGGTCGCTTTCCACGTAGCGCGGGGCTCGCGTGTGCGTGCCTCGGGGCGTGCTGGAAACCGCGAATAAAGGACACGGCGATGCAGCGTAGTTCAAGGATCGATACGCGGGAATCCAACGATCCCCGGAGTACCGCGCTCGTTTAACGCAATTGTCCTGCCGGACGGTGAAACTGTTACGGTTACACGCCAAGTGCAAATCCAACTGCAAAGGTTGGACCTTGCGCTGGCCAGTATCGATATTAGCGCTAGAACCGTGAGAGGTTATATTGATGGATCGGTATGGTTTATGAGCAGACGCGTGAAGGGAATAGAAGGGTCGCGTTGGAGGGCGAAAGGATTATGGGTATATGCCGAGTAAAAATCGACTCAACCCCATAACCTACGATTTAGATTCGAAGATGTTGGATGTGTACGCGGGCTATGCCCGTCATTGTAGGTTAAAGGGTTAAGAATGAAGCTTGAACTATCCAATATTGACATTAGCACTGGAATCATGGGATATTGTATTAATGAATCTGTATGCTGTGTAGAAATCTATGAATGAATGTAGGAATGCCTTGTAGGAAGATGAAACGATTATGTGCCGGATGTGAATTTGTGAAAGAGCTATGAAAGAAAAAGGACGCCATTAGTAAACGTATATAGATTCGTTTAATAGTTCGTACACGAGGATAAGATGATTATAATTTGGGGTATTTTTTTTCAGAAATTACAGACCTGTCATTTATTTTTAGTGTTAATTACCTCGCGGAATCGCTTCTTGGCGACAAGTAGATCGTTCTTGTTATGAACAGCCATGTATGATGATCGAATCAAAATTTGTCGGTGCAATTCTGATTTTTATTCTGTAGATTAAATACATATAGCGTTTTCAGAGTAAAAGTAAAAAGAATATGATAATAGTCACTTGTCTTCGCGAGAGAGATTATCGAATTAATGAATCGAGCGGTTAATTAAATACTAATCGCGCAGATCGGTTTATTACTTAATTTTGCATAATGCGTAATGACAGTGTATTTTGCATAATAACATTTGCAAGTGAAAACTCGTTCGCCGCGATTAATATGGAAACTTTGAAACTATTCCACTGTATCATCCAGTTTTCTTGCCCCTTTCGGATAATGACTATGTCGTAGAAAATTACCGTATATTACGTTATGTATAATAATATCGTCTTACTCTGTTAAAATCAAATCCACGCTTTTAAACGGAACTTTACGCTATTGATCTTCGATGGAGTATATCGAATATAATTGTCTCGATGGATACGCGTCGACACAGGATAATTTGTTCAATTTTGTTTTAGGTGAGATGAACATGGAAACAGCCGAGAAGATGATGCAACCTAGGTGCGGTGTCAAAGATAAAATTGGAATGAGCGCCGT
The DNA here is from genome assembly GCA_038496175.1 of Ampulex compressa. Lineage (NCBI taxonomy): Eukaryota > Metazoa > Arthropoda > Insecta > Hymenoptera > Ampulicidae > Ampulex > Ampulex compressa. The sequence goes on from JBCFXI010000704.1 coordinate 111,852, forward strand.
GAGGTCGAAGAGATACGCACTTCAAGGTAGATACAATAAACTTTACAATCCGATATGGTTAATTTAACCCTAAACGCAAAAAATAATGAAACGGTTGGTACTAAATAATAAAGCAGTGACCTTTGGCGAACGCCATCCAAGTACCTTTGAGAGAATTAGGATAATGGAGCTCTGATTTGCGGACAATGATGACGTGACGTGACTCGCGTATCCTGTCCGGTAATAACTTTGGCTTCGCTTACTTTCGGCAGAAACATTCACTATTCCAACAAATCCCAGCTCCCATTATCTACTAAACGAGCAAAAGTAAAATTTGACCGCTAATCATATTAAAATTCATCGTTGTTTCGTACAGTAGACTTCACCTTGAATTTGATAATTTATAATTTTGATAATGATAATTTAGAATTTTAACGATAGTAGAAAATATACGCTTTACTCAAATATCGATTGAAAATAAGCTTATTCGCTTGCTGGAGATTTTATCCTGAAAAGTGAAGTAAGAAATCTGAATAAAGCGCAATATTATTATAGTCTTAATCACTGAATAGCTGAAATACGACTCTACATCCTTCGCGTACTTTCGAATATTTCCTCGAGCGATCCACGAAGATTTTGACTCGAGCAGAGTTAACGCAATACTCTTGCAACCGCGCCGAATCGCAATAGCATCGAAAACCAATTTTCACGACTTCGCGCTCCGTGAATAAATCGTGGCGAAACAGTCAACGTTTCCCGCTTAGAAGTAAATTCGAAAGAGAATGCGCCGCCTAAATCCAGAATTTCTTTCGTTAGGGCCGATTGTCGCACGAAATCGCGCGCAATCGAGTGACCGTTAGCTAATTCCGGCACAGGGCATAGCCAAGGTGTAACAATAACGAAGCCGATTGGCCGAGATGACATAACGTTCGATCGAGCGATCGATTATCTAATCGTTCGGTGTGCCCGAAGCTCACGAAAGCGGAGAACAGATACGAAGGCTCGTCGCTATTTGTAAGCTCAGAGTGATAACCGGGGATAAAACGTACACCCAGTACATCGAAGATAATCTTCCAGCGCTGATCTCTCACTTAATCCCTCCACTTAATTTGCTAATCAGGATTACACAAAATTACATTCATCGTTCGAGCTTCGATCTTCCTTTTCGATCTTGTGTTCTCTCCGCAATATCGGGGGATTAATTCTGCGAGGGGCAATGATTTTTTTTTTATTACGCGACAGAAGTTTACAATGCAACAAAGTGTTTGGAGGTCGGGTGTTTTGACTTCCTGCCCGATCACCGTTGCTGCTGACAGCTAATATAGAGTCAGTCACTCTAAACGGGTCGTGCACATTTGTACCGCGGCATTTGTTGCACGTCCTGGATGCACTTTTAAACGCCGAGGTTATTCCAACTGCAGTCCCCCGCGTTTCAATACGGAATCGTATCTGATCTCGAGTGATGAACCGCCAGGGAACTTTGCCGGACAAATTCACTCTGCAAATGTTTTCTGCGTTTGTTCACCGCATTCTCGTTATGCAATTACGCCTCCTTTGTGAGAGTAAGGCTATTATTCGGGATATACTTAAACTATCGGCCTCGATGAATTACAGTATCCATATAACGTCTAATTCAATCGTATTTATAAAGAAAAAAGTAAGAATCTATATAAAAGTAAATTCTCTCCGAATCACGCGGCAATACATTCTACGGCAGAGGCCACCAAACTTTTTCCCTCGTAGACCGCGTGCGGATTTTTTTTGTTTTGCACAGACTCCTTGGTTTCTTAATATCGATTTTTCACAAATTCTTTCTTCTTATTTTTTCCTAATCTTTTTACCAACTCGCATGTGTCTTGAAAGCCGACACAGATCCTGCACTTTGATAAGGTTCACTTTCGAGTAGAACATTTTTATATAAAAAAATATATGTTATCTTGAAACATTTATTAAGTAAGGCACAAAATACTAAGTTACACGTACCGTGACTACAAAGTCCAATTTTTTTTTTCATTGATACGGATACAGGTCGAATAGACCCCTTCAGAAATGACTGTTTTGCGGTATAATTTATACCTAGTTCCGTGAAAAAGTGTCTCCAAAAAAGCTACGCTCTCTCATCACCTCTGATTCTTCCATGTAATATACATACCACAGCTCTGTCGGTTCACAACCCATCTCAAACAGTAGTTCCTAGGCCCAAAACGACCTTAGGAGACGGTGCCAAAAATTTAAAAAAAAAAAAAAAAAAGAAAGCGTCTCCAAGCTGCCGTGTATCCTCTTAACCGTGACTTTGAACCTCCCGTATCGAGCCTTTCTCGTTTCAGTGAACCCACGGGCGACTGGTTCACCGATGCGTGCATCCTACGGAATTCTCTCGTATAATATGGAAACTAACCGTTGCCGTGGGACAGAACAAATCTGACCTTACCTTCCCTACCGAACATGCCGATGATTACGATCGGCTAATTCGTTCTCGCAACGCGCCACGTTCGGTTAGCGCGTACGTTAAAAGGTCCGTGAACGAGGATTCAGGCTTCGATGAGCGTACACTGCCGCTTTGTTTAATAATACGATGGCGAAGATCGGCCTTGGATAACGAAACGTGGCTTTTTAATTCCGCCGTTCAGCCCGCGGTACAATGCGAATTACATCGCGATCACGAGCTGGGATAATCTGATCGCATCCTCTTGCACGCGTGTTATTGGCTTGCGATCGACGCTCTTTCTTTTGAGGGATTGTGGCAAGGCGTTGCCCGGTGTCAAGGATCCGCGGTCGTTGTAATGGGATAATGGAGATGGGCGGCTTTTTTTTCCACGATTTTGGTTATTTTCTCGAAGGCTTTTCTCTATTAAGAACTATATGGAGGATGCAGGTTTCATTGAGATTCATTCCCCTGGCTTTCGATTGCGATTGATTATATCTAAATGGGACTAGAAATGCGATTGAATATAATATTGGGCGGTTTTTAGATCGTCGTGTATTCGTTGGTTTGTTCGAGCTTGTCTAAATTGAACTCAATATTGCGAGACAGGTATGTTGTGGATTATCCTCTGGATCATGGGAAGTAACCGGAAGGACAGTTTTAGATTACGTTACGATACCGAAAGGCCATGGCTACTCGATTTTATAACGCAGAGAGGAGGGGCATAATATAATAATCGTTACGTATATCCGCGACTGTTGCATAAATTGATATTTTCTACCTGGCAGATTGCACACGAAGCGGGGAGTACTTTTTAAAAACGTAGTAAACGCTTCTGTGAATCCTCTATTCCACGTTGAAGAGCGTGAAAAACGCGTGCGTTCAGTACAGACTTGTTATCCTTATAGGTTACAAGAAAGGAGCGATGCATCCTCGAGGTTAGATGTCAATTTCGAATAAATATTTCGATTAAAGTGTTCGATCAAATCGAGCGGTGGCTCGCGAGAAATACCGCAGAATTAATCCATATTAGAGAAAATCATTCAGAGACGTCGCATAAAACGAATTTCAATACGGCTGGTTTTGTACAAAGTCGAAATATTTTTCAGACGTCCTTGATGTAAAGGATTTTAATCAACGGTGGTTCTTTACAAAAATCGGGGCAGATTTTCAGAGAGCATCGAGTACAAAAGATAGAGAAATATTTTTAGAAAATACGTTATACAAGAGGTTTATCGTTTTCACAGGATCGAGATGGCGCGTGAAGTATCTGACATACAGGATCACCAATTATCCGTCAAAATTGAATCGTGCAAGAGTGGACCAAGAGATCAGGAACGCTTTCAACGTTTGGTCGTCCGTAACAGATCTTCGATTCCAGAGCAGAGCTAGAGGAAATGTGAGTCTGAAATCTGATGACTTATACCTTAATTGTCTACGCCATAACTCTATATAAAGGACAACGTTGATAATACGAATATCACGTATTTAAAACTAAACATTAGGTCTACCTGCAAGTTCTGTTAGTTTTGAGAATAAAACAAAATAATACATTTTTCATACCTTGAATAAGCTTTATCGAATAATATAATTGCCATGATTATTCATGTCTTCTTACCAGCGCGATGGCAATTTATATATCCTCCATCTTGAATGTATCGTCGTCGATCAAAGATGGTCGCCCAGAGTGTGGCTTATGAAGAAAAATGCTTTAAATGAATACGCGCATACTTGTCGAAACTCGCTATAACCACAACAGAACTTTCCAGTACGCTTAATATATACGCACAGTTCTACACACTAAAATAAAGATAACAATATCACGAAACATGCCCACATGTAAAACCACGTATAATGATGCGTATAAAAAAATGTGCAACATAAGCATATGTGATCAATCAAAATACTTTTCTTCTTCCAAACTTCTGTAATGCGATCCGTTCAACCGCGACTCGTCGTTCGCAGGTCCACATCGAGATCCGTTTCGCGGCGGGCGAACACGGCGATGGTGATCCATTCGACGGACCTGGCGGCACCCTGGCGCACGCTTACTTCCCCGTTTATGGAGGCGACGTGCACTTCGACGAGTCGGAAAATTGGAGCATGGGCAGCTATCGCGGGACCAATCTTTTCCAAGTGGCGGCCCACGAGATCGGCCATTCGCTCGGCTTGAGTCACAGCGACGTCAAATACGCCTTGATGGCGCCCTTTTATCGCGGCTACGAGCCTCACTTCACCTTGCATCGCGACGACATTGCTGGTATACAGGTGAGTGCGAATTCGAAGGAAGGTTTTTTTACGCATTTCTGACTCCTGATACTTTCAACCTTCTTACTTAATTCAAAGATTCTACTACTTTATTTTAAATTTCGAATGAAATATACGTCGAATTCTTGTGTATATTACTCTTGTGAAAATGTCTTCGAATTCGTGCGTCGAATGTCTTCGAAGCGCATACATACGCGTTAGAAGAAGTGAGATTAGCAGTCGGAATGTCGAACGGTAATAGAAGCAAGTGGCGAATGTGTGAGAGTTTAGACAATCTTGGACATTATTTTTCTTCCAAAATTTCATGAAATTATTACCAATGTAGAGCCAACGTTTCTGAATTGTGGCAGTAGTCATATTCTTATTCTGGCCTTTTTCAGGCCTTGTACGGCAAGAAAAGCCGGCAAACCGCGACGGAAGATACACCAAAGCCGGGCACTGCGACGGCTGCGCCGTCCGGTGAAGAGGATGCGATACTCTGCAAAAGCCCCAAGGTGGACACGATATTCAGCTCTGCCGAGAAAACTATATATGTGTTCAAAGGTAATATTCATTACACATAATTTACAAATATATATTATATAT